>CAIGRB010122265.1:0-18694 GCA_903798255.1 Fraxinus quadrangulata | reverse complement strand
ATATATATATATATAGAGAGAGAGAGAGAGAGAGAGAGAGAGAGAGAGAGAGAGCCTAGAATTTGTAATTGAGATTGGGATTGGGTGGTTGGGGAAGTGTGGGGGTAATGTGGATTGTGGGGATAAGAGTGATAATCATTTATGTATTACGTGGGGGTGTGTATATTTATATTTACATAAAACATAATTAAGATCTGATTATTGTAAAAAAATAATTAAGACATTATGAAATTGAATCTTGGGTTAAGGTAATTTTTCCTTTGGAGAATTCTGTATATTGTTAGACATGGAATTCCATTTTGGGCCGTTAGCCCATTTAGCCGACACTGCTAATATAGCCGGCTTCGCGCCTCTATACTGTGTCCCGCCTAAATTTCGGCTGCAAAAGATTTGCAGAGTTCAGCAGATTTCGTCATTGAAACTTGAACAAAATAATTGGAAATTCAATTGCAGATGCATCGTTCCCCATGATACAAACCGATAAAATCTGCATCACCGTTTTATAATTGATTAATTGCCGTTCCTCATGAACAAAACGGTAAATTCTCTATGAATATATTGTATTCGTAATTTTTCCAGATTGATTGATTCCTGTTCTAAATATCGTAGTTTCAGTTGCATTGTTTTTCCCAATCAGATTGATTAATTCTTCTCTGCGGCGCAATTATTGTGTTTTGATTTCATAGACAGCAAAAATGGTTTTCAATTTTATAATGGGTTAGCTGAACATGATTGTATATCCAAATATTTATCTGAATCTGCTATATTATTTTTTCTGTACATTGAATCAATGATTGTTAGTTACTGGAAACCCTAATGTGAAGTCCATTTGGTGCTTCAACCCTTGGAAATTTCATCAGCTCGTCTCCCCCTATTTCTTCCCAATTGTATCTTGTCACAAAGTAATGAAGGAATGTAGAAATTTCTGCCAATCCAAGCTCCTTTCCAGGACACTGCCTAGTGCCTCCTCCAAATATGAAGAAATAGTTTTGGTACTCTGGGCTTTTGTCCTGCATTCGTTGATTTAGAACATTGGGAAATAGTTAAAAGACTACCATTTCATGTTTTTAAGCAGTGGTGGACTTCTTTTTCTTTCTTAATAACTCCCTACCAAACACGCTATCGTTGTGGATGGAAAAATTTCAGTTCTAGGATTTAGGATTACGAACCAGCCATCTCCATGGATTGAAGGTTAATGGATCAGGATAAAGGTGTGGATCATAGTTAATCTCTCTCGTGTAAACATATATCCTCCATCCTTCGGGAATAATAAATCCTGAAAGTTGAAAAAACAGAGACGAGTTATTATAGTTTACCTAGTTCATCAAATTTTTGGCAAAGAACGTACTGATTACAAGTAAAACTAGTAGAGTTATCCGACTGTATTTTTCTGCTGATTAAACTAAGAATAACTGAATGATAATCTGGAATCATATTGCTTATAATTGTTTGCAGCACATGGATATGAAAAGGCATTAGTCCATAGTTTCTTATGAATAGAAGGACTGTGGAAGGAATTGAGTTTCACCCTCCCTTATCCAAAATTATAGACAAAATAATTCATTTGGACAAAAAGATGGATCATTAATGGAATGCCTTGGTTGGAATGTAGGTTTTCCATGTGGATCATGATAGGGTAGGGTCCATCATAAAAAAAAGTTGATTTGTTATAAAGTAACATTATTCGATACCACTGGCATTAAACACCACTCTACGTGATAACTATATGACATTGAATAATAAGTTCACTTAAATACAATATCGAATGATTCATTTAATTGAACATATTAAGTGTAATGTTATTTATCATATATTAAACAGCAGTCTATGTGCAACTAAATGATATTAAATGATATGATCACTTAAATACAAAGTCAAATGATTCATTTAATTGAAGCAATTAAGTGTGACCACCTAAATTGGTACTCTAATACCAATGACGCTTGACTACATTTTTCTTTTATGTATTAACAATATATACATATACAAGTGCTGAATATATGTGTTTTATGTATGCATAGATAGTCTCAAAGGGGGAAGAATTTGAAGACTGCTCCTAGTCCTAGAGTCTGTCCATAAATTGTCATTTCCTATATCATCATAGGATTGTTAGGTGGATTATATTAAGCCTGCCTTTGTTTGAGCTCCATTATTTGAAGAAAAAAATTGATTTTGAAATAGTATTTTTTAATTTTTTTCTAAGAATGTGTGATTAAAAACTAAGAATTGTTTTTGAATTTATGTGTAATAATATTTTATTGAGAGAATATGTGGTAGATAAAAGAAAAAAAATGAATTAAAATTTAATGGGGCCAAATATATGCTAAACAATATTGAATGTCAACTCGGTCAAATGGCGTAAAAGGATTCAAATAGGTGACCCTAATTTTAACGAGAACAATATTTTGTTGTCATATAGTGTCCAATGTACCAAACATACTCTTTTAAGCATAGAAAAATTAGAAAAAACACATGAAAACTTGTGCTGAGGCTTTACCCAATACCCACCATTTATTTCCATATCCTTAGTTGTTTTCCTCAAAACTCCATTCACTATTGTAGCCATTCTTGAGGTTTCGTAGATAACCTGCACAACAGTATACCATCACATTAGTAAGCTGAAATTTATCCTGCAGTAACTAGGACACACGAAAATTTCTAATACTTACCGCACGTGTAAAGCGCATTGACTTGTAGTCATTATAATCAATAGGATCCTCTTGTCTTTTCTTTTCTCTAATTGCCACATGCTCTTTCTACAAAGTATGAAAACAAGTTAGACTAACAAGCATTAATTAAGTCAAATAAAAACATAACGAGAACTGTAGCCTATTCACTCACTCTTAATTCTTCAAGTACTTTTGGATGATCATGAAGATACTTGACGGCCATCATTGAAGTAGTTGATACAGTCTCATATCCAGAATACAAAATTGTGATGATCAAATCAATCATTTCCTCATCATTTAGATTATATTTCTTCTCTCCTCCATTAATTAGGAAACCAAGCATGTCATTTTGAGTTTCTCCTGAAGCTCTTCTTTTTTTCACAAGCTTTCTCAACAAGCTTGTAATATTTTTCCTTGCCTGTGATGAATTGTTTTAGTCTACGAAGCATTTGATTATATTGAGCCGTATACATAAGGATTGCCTAATTTACCTGGAATCCACGATGATAGTTTGTATTGGGAAGGTTTATAGGCAATGAAAGAGTTCCTAGTACTAGCTTGAAGAATTCAGGCATGAATGCTTGAGAGATTGAGCTGGCTTCAGTGCTTGCTATTTGCCTCAGAGATGACAGAAAAGCCATCTGAACAAAATCATGAGGTATATTAGAACAGAAGAAGGACAAATATAACGAACTTTATCGATTCTTTAGTTAGAATTAGGCTTTGCAATACAAACCTCTTTCGTTTTCTCTTGGATGTCAATGTTTTTGTTATCCCAATTGCTCAAATGGGATCTCATAAAATCATCAATTTTTGGCAGAAGTTGTTGTTTGATCATGGTGGGGCTGATGAGTGTAAGCAATGCCCCTCTCATGTGCTTGTGAGCAGAACCATGGACAGCTGCAATGTTACATTTCCCTAAGATGTCTAGCATTGACTGAGGATAGCCAGGGACAAGGCCTTTTGCTTCATTCACTAGAATATATCTATTTACCTCTGCATCCATTGAAACGACGGTAGGACAACCCAACAAGTGGGATTTGAAAATACTCCCATACCTGTCACAGAAACATGGGAGATGGAAAAATTAGTTAGAATCACACGAAACCCAAATACTATGACTGGACTTCAATGAAAAAAAGCTAAAGCCCTTTATCCGATTTGAACCATGACCTACGCCATACCATGGCGTTACAAAAAGTGAAAACATAATGATTAATGACAGACTGAACGATAACCGCGTGTTCTATTGGTTATCTATGCAGAGAAGTTTCTCATGTATCTATCTTTGATCAACAGGGAATAAGGATCATACGGTGATGTGATTTTCCACAGAGAAGTCTTGCTAGGCTTTCCGTAGGATAAAACTACCTTGTACACATAATAGATTAAGAATCTGAATATTGCAATAAGAACTATTTTAGAACGACAAAAGACACCTTGATCTTTGGTTCTTCATGAAGCTAGGACCTTGTTTTAAAAACTCAGTTGTCTCTCCAAAAACTGGCCACCCCATAGTTCCAGGGGGCAATCCTTTCTTCCTGTACCTGACCTCATTCCATCTGAGTAAAGCGGTACTGAGAATACAGAGCCCAAAAAATATCCCAAGAATTACAATTAGAACAGCCATTGATTCTTCCTACAAGCTCCACCCACTTCAAAGAGAGAGAGAGAGAGAGAGAGAGAGAGAGAGAGAGAGAGAGAGCTATAAATGATGTGGGTTTTCTCTAGTTTATGCTGGTCATGTGTGCGTGTGTTGAGATTATATAGACCAGAGAAATCCAATATGAATGTATATAGAGAGGCCTGATACACCAAAACTCTGCACGAGAGGGTAGGGAGGGACCTAATCTTTAACCTCAAGTAAAAAAAAAAAAAAGCATGGACAAAATTGAATACGAATTCTTCATAACTCATTATTATGGGGCAACAACTTGATCGCATAGCCATTCAATACCTCAAGAGCATACCTTTTAGTTGGGTATTTTGGAAATTTGATTCAGTTACCAATTCATCAAAATTTTAGCCATAAATATTTGTTTTTGGGTGAATAGTTGAATTTTGGATGTGAAATCTGTGATTCTCCAATGATCTGGTTATTATTGATTAATCTTTTCTTGAAAGTATAGGGAGAAAACAGCCTTTGACTGATGTTAGAAGTATAGGAAGCACATGCACAGCACCTCATTGGAGCTAGATTAAAGCACTGGAGACTAAGTGGTTCACGTGTTTGTCTAATAGATCTGTCCATGAAATTACAAAAAGTCTCTTGAAACATATTCTTGGTTAGTGTGTATTGTGTGAGAAAGAGTCAAATTATAGAAGTCACAAAAAGAAATATTACTGGTTAGGGTTTAAAAACATTCTTAGACACTCTTAGACATGGAACTTATAGTGTTGTTTTGTCACCTACATTCGATTTTGTGAAGGTGAACAAACATTTCAACCTTTTAAAGGTTTTTAGATCTTCCCATTAACTTAATTCATGAAGACACGTGAATGTCAAAGTTCGACGACTAAGAACAAAATGGTGTTCATCAAATTATAACAAAATTATAAAATCAGTGACAGGGGGTGAGGGAGACGGGAGGGGGGTTTGGTTCCATCCTAACTGCAAGTTAAGAGTTTTAGTCTGAATCCAGTAGTAGTCTGAACTTTGAACCTGTAGATTGTAATTCCTGGTAATTTCTCTCGTGAAATTTGACTTTTGGACTGTTTTCCCTGACAACTTTCCCAATACTGCTCGTTATAATCTCCATGACATCTCAAAATTCAAGAACTTTTTGATCCTTGTGCCAATGAAGAAACTATTAAAATTGAAAGAATTAAACCAAATCTACATTCTAATTTACACTTTAGATGACATTCTTTCTATGTGAAGGAAATATGTGCACTAATGTGATGGATGAGTTGGAAATCAAGGGTGTAGATGTTATTATGTGGAAGACTGTAAATGAAGGTGTAAGGGAAAGTGTACACATAGCATGATTGAAATTAAAAAGTTTAGTCACTGTTAAAATTTCTGCTAATCACATCAACTGACTTTGGGAAGGTTAGAGATTGGGGGTTCACAATTAGATATATATGATAAACTATACAAAACCATATGATTTCCAGTTCTACCCTTGTGGACAGAATGCTGATTGCTAGTGTACACAGACCTTGGTCAAGAATTCTTGTACTCCTGTTTTTTTGTGGCGGGAGTGCTATATAGTATTAGGATAATGCTAAACAACCATAAGGGAGTACATAGGGGTGTCCATCCGACAACCCTCCAATAGGGGGCCGCCGGGTGTCCATTATGGACACCCCTATGTATAGGATTATGTTTGTGTAGCATTATCCATAGTATTATTGATGTTATAATGTCGGTCCACGTGATTTTAAGTGATATGTTCAATGAAATGTAAAATAAAGTGACTCTTTTAATTATATATCTTATTTAATGTCATATTAGTATCACTTAAATTGACGTTTTAACACAAGTGATGCTAAATAGTACCGGTGTATGATTGTTATGCAAATTACTAATGAATAGACTTCTTTGCGTTGGACTATTTATTATTTTTTATACATCTAATTCTTATTGCCATGGATCAACGTGTGTCGTGCTCCATAACACTTTAGAAGGGCACCAAACTGTTAATTTTAGGTTTGTTCAAAATACATCTGCAGAGCTCACTTCATCTTATTCCCACCACTGTGAATGAACGAATTTGCGAGGCATGTATTGAGTATTATATACGTGCTTGTCGAGTAAGGTGGCTTGTTTACTATTCAATAATATTAAAAAGAAAAGAAATTTAAATTTTGTATATTGTATTGTCGGTCCTCTTTAATATTATGTATCAAATATATTCATGCTTCAAGGATTAGATCGCCATATATAAAGAATTTTTAAAGAGTAGTAAGCAGATTCACAAGTATAAGGTCACCATTGTAATATCTTATTTGTAGTAAAAACCTCTAGCGAGTACACACTAATGTGAATTACTATAAAATTGTGTGTGTTTTTTTTATATAGTTTTGCTTATTATTGTTCTTGTAATTGAAATTAGGGTTAGTATTCCTAGCTATGTCAACGAGTCGAGCCCGAGCAAAAAAAAAAAGCTCGGGCTCGACTCGAGCTTTTTCGGACCGAGCTTTTTTGAGCCAGAGCCGAGCTGAGCAAAGCTCGGCCAAAATAAATGAGGCTCGGCCCGAGCTTTTGGTCCGAGCCTTAGTGGGCCGAGCCGAGCCCGAGCCTGCTTGGTTTTTTTTTTTTTGGGAGAAATATACATTTTTTANACATCTCAACCATGATAAAAGACTAAATTCCTGTGATTCTTGTGGTTGTAACATATTACGAACGTCCACGCATATTTCAAGAATTGTACCACCGACATCTATTGCTCTAGATTTTAACGAACTAGAACTAAATGAGGGAACACTAGTATTGGGTTCTAAATAATTTCATAAATTATCTGCATTTAGCTATATCGACGAGTCGAGCCCAAAAAAAGCTCGGGTTCGGCTCGAGCTTTTTTCGGCCGAGTTTTTTTTGAGCCGAGCCGAGCAAAGTCCGGCCAAAAAAAATGAGGCTCGGCCCGAGCGGCTCGGTACAACCGAGCCCGAGTCGGGTCAGGCTCGAGCTTTTTTCGAGCCGATCCCGAGCCGTCCGAGTTGGCAAACTTTTTTGCCATCCCTAAGTATTCCATTGGAGCTTGTTCTATGTTATTGAATTATAACTACCTAGTTTTTATACCTATGCTATAAGGCTGTCAAACATCAATTGACTGATAGTATACCTAGAATGGCTCTAAGAACAATTCCCCTTGTATAGGGGAATTGTTTATAGATCTTATACAGGTATTGCGACGTTTTTTTTTCCTTGCAACTTCTAATTAAATATTCAAATGTCATCATATGTTGTATGTAAAGAAAATTCTGTAATCCAAAAATTAGTTTGACGATAGTCTGAAATGACATCTTAGAACACGTTACCTGACACTTAATTCCAGTATTCGTCTTTTTGGGTTAATGTTTTCAATAGTGAGTCGATCATTCAACGACCTATCAATTACATAATTTTTAGTGATTTTTACTCCCTTCCATTCAAGGCAGACCTTCAAATCCACGCTAGACTCGAGTCGGCCACAACACAATTTGCTACACCCCTAACTTTTCCCCTGCCCCATCACATGCATAACAAATTATCTTTATCTAGAAAATAACACGTCTTATATGAATAATTCATAATTAATATAGACCATGCATATGCTTCGTGATGATACCGTACACGCTGAGCACGCAATTGACTAGTAGCCTAATCAGCTGGTTAGATATATGTGTTTGTAATATGTAAGATGGGGTTAGTATTGTAATTTCCTTTTATCTCATTTTGTTTTGACTTGAGCCGACGCTAATGACTTGTCTTGTCTCAATGTGGCACGGAAGGTAGGTTGGATAATGACTTGTGGATCTTTAGGGAGATACTCAGAAAGGGATTTGACACAACTGACTCTATGGCCCTTTTTGCATTTCAAAGGTATTAATCATAGTGTTATTGCATCATTTTTCTTTTCATGGAAAATGCTACTAGTTTCCTTAGAACTGATTGTCTTGAGAAGAAAAGAAAGATCCCATCACATTTTCCCTCCGGTCTCTTGTGTGCCATCTTTGTTTCTTTAACTTTTGATTGGATAATTTGGTTTCTTGATACTTTTGTGGATTATTTGGAGATCACGCATTACAAACTTTTGAGTTATATACAATTACAAATGATAATAACACTATATATTAAAATTAAGATTAGAGGTGTCAAAATTTATCGAGACGGTTCTTTCGTGTGTCGTGGACTAGTTCACCTTGCAGCCAACACCAAATGTAGGGGCACGTGACCAGCCCAACCGTACCACACTGAGAAATGTTAAATGGAGAGAGAGCTTGGATATGTGCAAGGGGAAGTTGTAGACTTTGTGTTGTAGGCTATCGAAAAAAAATACATTGCTTATTTTTAACAAAAGTAAATGATAACCTGTTACCTGAGTCTCAAAAATCTTATCTTTACACGAGCCTAAGCCAGAGCCTGAAAACTCATATCAATACAGAAATGTGAAAAGAAAAATGAAAACCTATTAGGCGTAGCATGGTCTGGGGTAATTTCGGCCTTGCCTGGTACAACTAGTGTGGCCTGCATAAAGAATCAACCGGCATATCCAAAATGGAATTGTGAGGGATAAATCCCACATGAATATTTACTGAAGATAATGAAGAAAATAAAAAGAATTTGGCTACCATTTTTAACAAGGTTGACATTTTAAGATGGAACTCACAAGTTCATGATGACAAGTTCTTGAAAATAAAATTTTACATCAATTAAATATCGAAATAATAATATATACGAATTATGCTACTTCTCTTAAAAAAGTTAATCTTTTAAGATGAAACTTTAAGTTAATGTTTGGCTATTGTTTATAATCGGCCAAATAAATTTTATCCACGTATTTTACGAGATCCACAAGTACTACTGACTTATCCACCATTCATTTTATCTATTTATAATTTAAGTTATTATAAATACTTTTCAACAACAGGATGAGATGGCCCTCCATGTCCTTGCCCCCATCGGGGATTTTTAAGAGGTACGATGGGATCAAAATATTTCCATATACTGCGATTTTTAATTAATTATTTACTTTTTGAATATGATTTGAATTGAAATACATAAAAATAAAATGAAATAAAAATTTTGGGGATAGATTAGGGGACTGTGTCCCATGTCCCCGCCTGGTTTACCGTTCGGGATGGAGATTTTTCATCCATCGAAGATAGGACAACACAGAAACAGGTTGAAACTATGATTACGTAAAGGGCATACAAAAAAATTTCATGATTTGTTATTTGAATAATGCTACTTGTACATAATGAAGATATATAATGATTTACATACAATCAAAAGAGAGTGGAAAGATTTTTTTTATCTAGTTGAAAGATTTTGATCCAGTCATATCTCACTATCAAGTGTATGTTTCATTTTGTAAACTATTTTGTCCACTTAGCACAATGATTGTTATTTTCATTCTAAATTGTGGGTGGGGCATGGCACGAAGATGGGGATGTATGAATGGTAGCCTAAAGTTGGATCAATAGGAAGTGCACGGAAACTGCAGAAAGGATAGGATGCACACAATTCACAATAACTAGGGCTGCAAAAGGTTACATATAATAATTTAGAGAGAGAAAGTTGAGGAATGTCTACCCACACGCACGCATGCAGAAGCTCAACCAAGACGTTTTTGCTTCATTAAACGTGTGATGTACAACCAAAATTTCAGAGGTGCACGAGGGCCTCCATTTTGTTTTTTTGTGCTTTTCTTGTTTTTATTTTTGCTAAAGTTTGGTACCCATCTTATTCTCTCCCTACCATTATTTCATTCAAATTATTAGATACATTTTCTTCATCTATATATGTAGAATAATGTTTGCTTCAGTAACGATAAATGTCTCTAGATGTGACAAGTGAGATACCATTCCATTCAACTCAAAACTTGCTGTTGATTTTTCTAGCGATCACAGCTTGTCAATTTATTTAGGATATTGACTTACAAATTACAATTCTTTGGAATGGGAAGAACCAACTAGTTACTCAATTTTTATTTTCTTTTAGATGAATATAAGATTATTTCTAGTATGATATAATATATTCTATTCATTAGAAATTAATGTAGCACCTTGAGGTGCAACGGGGTCTAAGCACAATGGGCATTTACTTTATTTGGTGTTCCTTGTTGGTGATTGAACTTGATATGTAGCTATGACGCTTCTAGATAATACGAAGTCGTGGAATTCTCAAGTTTGGATTTTTTAGTTAATTTGTTATTACTAATAGAATTTTTACAAGTTGCTATTGTTACACTTACTGATATGTTTAAACTTCATGGTCGATTACTTGATCGTATATAACTTAGGGATATATTTAGGATGAGTAGAGAATACAATAACGTGTACGTTAAATTGAAAGAGATTTTTGTTTTTCGTTAGTTTTGAAGAGAATTGGTCATATTAATTTGATAGAAAAACTATCAATTTAGATTGATTTGGACCATACTCATCCCCAAATTCAATCATACCTTTTTTTCTTTTTTCTAATTAGTATTTTGTGAACTATCTCAATCTGATATGATTGGCTGTGATACCGAATGACGTAAACGTTTATCTTTAATTTGACAGTTTTGAATATGAATTCGTCCCATTAATTGGCTGATTTTGTATTAGAGCGCTTTAAAGAGACATAAATTATTGAGTCTATTATTGCAAAAAGTCAACCATTTAAAAAAGTAGCATCGGATTATTGATTGCACCTTTATTCGTTGTGGAATTTCATCTTTAACATGCACTCATAAGATGTGACTTGCCGAAGAAAATTAATCATGAAATTATATGTTTGAGCTTAAACAAACTGAATTGTTTGAGGTTTTTAGACTAACATAATAGTCTTAGAGCATCTTGGACTCTATCAATCTGATTTTCTTAATTTTAGAGTCATTCCTTATTTAAGGAGTCGAATAATCTTTCTTTTATTGCAAAATAACAAATTTATAAAATAGGCATATCCGAAGATAAAACATCGATACTAAAAGATGGGTGTAAGACTATCTTCAATGTTAGACAAAATTTTGTGGAATTCATTATTTCTCATTTTACTGTTATTTTCTTTTACACTAAATTTTTGTTCCATCTATATCTTTACTTTTGGCGTAAAATTTGGGGTTAAGAGCGTCTAAAATGGTTTACACCAAATTTGGTACAATTTGGTGTAACCTCTGGACATGAGTAGCCTTATATGCTTCACATCAAACTATCCCTAGAAAAGAGGCCATGTGTTGAACTATACAAGATAAAACAGCACGCTCTTGTGCATGGAGACTCGGTCTATGAATTTCCGCTACTGCATTGATGCAATCGGATTCCAAGGTTGCAATGGCCAAGGATTGATCTTCTGCAAATTTAGACCATTACCTGAACAGACTTCGCCGTAGCAGTCACCATCACCCTCCTTTCGTTCCGACAGATTGTCCCAATACCATAGAAATTCTGCCCTTCTTTAACCGCTGAATCACCATTAATTTTAAGTTTAGAAGCCTCTGGAGGTTTCCATTTGCTGCAATATGAAACCTCTGGTAAGATTCTTCCATCATGCCCATCTACCTGTTTTCTCAATTCCTTGAACTCTCTGGTATATGCAGCTGCATAAGACCAAACTTTGCTTGTCTCATGGTTTACCCCATCAAAAATACTTATATTTCTAACTCTTGTTTGGCTTCCATTTTGACCTCTATTTTTTCAAAAACTTATTTTTAACCATACATTCTTCCGTAAACTCACTATTACAAAATACATTTTTTCCAAAAATGGGACTTAAACAGGAGGGAAAATTACATAAAATATGAGTATTAATTTGTCTATTAAAGAGAATCTTCAACAATTCTCTTTATTTTAAAGAACATATCTTTCAATGTGAACATGTAGACTTTTTATATAAATCCAGCAACCACATTTTATTTCTCCATTTGAATATTTCCTAAAAAATATTGCCAACAATTAGATTGAGAGGAAATGTATAAAAAAACTCAAAAATAGGATACAGATATGCAACTTTTTAATCCCCTCTGCACAGTGATTAAAATAATTGTAGGCCCTCCCCTTGTGAGGGGAGGGTGTAATCCGGTGTACATGAAGCAAATTTTTTTTATTTATTACCTGAAAGATTATACATTGCATACCTGTGAATAGTGATGGGGGTAGGTGTAAGAACATGGAGCGGGCGTGTAACTCGGTGTACGTGTAGCAAATTTTTTTTATTTATTACCTTAAAGATGATACATTGCATGCGTGTGAATAGTGATGGGGGTAGGAGTAGGAACATGGAGCGGGCCTCGGATGATTGACTGCACGTGTGGGAGGCCTATCCACGTGCACTCGTTTGCATTCACTGAAATTGATTGATTTTTGTCTGTTTGCAATTATTAATTTTCGTGTCCCTGTGACATTCATTTGTTTTCTCCCAGACCATTACAGTCTGATTGAATATCCAAACTCTCATTTCCCCCTATCAAGTGTCAGGACAAGTTTGTTTCCAACTTTTTAAACTTACTGGATTTCCTAGAATTGTTTCCATATTATGGAGTATGTTTGGCCATGTTTACTATTTAAAAGTGATTCTTTAATGAGTATTATTAACTGTATGTGAATCAACATATCAGGTGATGTGACACTGAGAATTTATCATCACATAACGAGAAAATATAACAAAGATAAAAATTCAACTGAAAATCGATAAGTTAGATTGATTTCTAACAATCTTTTTTAGTGGGCACGATGAGTCTAAACAAGGATTGTTTTAAGAAAGTTTGAGCTTGAGTTAAATAAAATGAAAAGATACACGAAAATAAGTTAAACATGAAGAAAATTTAGCATGCCGAAAAGTCTAACCAAGTGCTCCCGTATGAACTAGGCAAAAGTACGTGAGACACATAATTTTAGAAAAGTCTAACCAAGTGCTCCCATATGATGCCTACCAAACTTTTTAGCTAGTATGTAGGTTGTCAAGTTGACAAACAGAATTTTAGAAAATTTGCAAATAATTGAGTCTCCTAGCGTATTCATTGCTTCCCTCTATAATTATGAGTGATTTTTCACTTATTATAAGACAAAATCTTTATATTGCACGAGTTTAAGATTATATCTATCACGACTTTAACTTGATCGTTATAGTCAAATGAGCTATTATCTCTCTATGTTCGGCAGCATTGTATTGAAGCAACGTGACATCAACTATTCGGCAAATTTCGAAGTCAATAATGGTGTAAAGTCTTAAATTCAAAAACTTATTTTCAATCAACTATTTTTCAAAAAAAATAATTTTGTACATGAACCCTTAAGGGGCCGTTCTCTTTGTATTTCAGTTTTGTGTTTTGAGTTTTGAATTCATTTTGAGTTTTATGTTTTGGGGGTGTATTTTGAGATTGTTAAAAATGTGTTCTTTTTTACATTTTCAAAAATTGTTTTCGAAAATAAAAAAAGGAAAACGTATTCTCTCTCTCTCTCTTCATTTCCAACTCACTCGGTCATCTTCTCTCTCTCTTTCTCTGTGTCCCTTGTTTTCCTTGTTTTCAAGTTTGTTTCCCTTATTTTCAAGTTTTTTGTGGGATTGGTTTGAAAACGTCCAAAACGATGATTTTATCGTTTTTTGGTTTGTGTACAAATTTTTTTTCGTTTTCAAAAACGTGTTTTCGAAAATAGGAAAGAGAACGCGTTTTCATTATTTTGAAAAATCGAAAACAGAAAACGACCCAAAACTGTCAAAGAGAACGGCCCCTTAAGTTTTCTCTTTTTAAACCACAAATTCTCAATAAAAAATTATTTTTTCAAAATTCTAATAAATCTGTTGAGACTAAAATTTCACATCGAATAAATATCAAAATATAGACCAACATATAAGACTTATGCTCCTCTTAATAAAGTTGATCTTTTAAGATGAAATCACAAATCTTAATATGGAATCAGAGTCCATTCATGTGTTCATTTTTTTAAGTTTTGATCGGATCGAATTGTTTATTGAATGTAAATGAGCTTTGATACCATATTAAAACTTGTAGTTCCATCTTAAAAGGTCAATCTTATTAAGATGGGTAGTTCAAATCTTTATAAATTGGTTTATGTTTTCATCTTTATTCGATGTGGGATTTTAACTTTAACAAAATCTAGAGCATGCATTTTCTCTAGTTTACATAAAATCTAGATAAAACCTTTTTACACAAAATCACAATATCGATGCGTTCTCTTTTCTGAGCTTTTCCAATAAATTGAATTAAATGTAAAGGCAAGTGTCAAACTCCCAATCCAAGAAAGAAAGATTATTTTGCCCAACTGTCATTGTCACACCTTGTTCATGGATGGTCCATGGTGCTGTTGCTACACCAGCCACAGTTAATTACTGCAGAAAATTTACTACTGAAACTGAAGAGACTAAAAATCAACCCACAAACTGCCATTGCCTGTCTTCTGAAAAGTGGTGACAAACTCCATGGATAGGGTTTGCCCGGGTATCCCGACCCTTGTTTTGTCTGATCTAATATTTCAATTAAAACTTGATTTATATGAATTAATATGAAATTCGAATATTTAACACTTTTATCGTCTCAAATAGTCAGTTTTAATCTAGCTTGGTTCCATCACTGCACATGTGACTCTTTGGTTCTACACGTAGAATTCTCATTGATATTCAGTTTGGTTCAATTCAATCTACCACTAGTTCCACAACATGTTTGTAGACTTGTAGTATGTGTAATGTTATTTATCAAGAGTTATGGCGATTAAGAGTCTACGTGATACTGGAGTCACTGCTCATTGTCTAATAAAGTTGGAGCATGTATAAAGTATTTAGTTTGATGTAAGGCTTGATGAGAACAAATGGTAGGAATGACCAGGAATTCATCCTAAAGTATGTGTCATAGGCTGCCCACACGAGTAGATCTGGCAGGGTATGGTCCCTCGCCTCTATGCCCCTTTCCTTCATGGGATCGCNATCCTTTATGAGTTGACTAAGTCTCTATAAGTCAAAAAGCTTTGTAGAGGCGATTCCCATCTAACTTGGTCTACTATCGATGATTTTCTTAGAAGAACTGCGGCAAGTTTGAAAGCATGATTTGTGAAGCTTGAACAAGCGCCTCTCTGGTGGGGTATCTATAGAAAGCGGATTCTCCTCGCAAGGTGGTCAAAATGGCATGATGAGAACAAATGGTAGGAATGACCAGGAATTCGTCCTAAAGTATGTGGCATAGGCTGACCACACGAGTAGATCTGGCAGGGTATGGGCCCTCGCCTCTATGCCGCTTTCCTTCATGGGATCGCCCGATTTCCATGGAGATGTTCCCGACCTGGTTCTAAATGTGCGGGCATCGAATTTGTACTAAGCATTTGTGTAGAATATCTTATTACCATCGGCATATTCTTCCTCTCGCGTGGACTCTTTGGCCTTTGGATGAGCTCAGCTAAAAACTTTCATTTTGTTGATGTTCTATTAATTGACTAGTAGAATGAATCAAAAGTCTTGTGAAGTCCGATTCGAGGATAGAGTCAAAATGGGAGAGGCAAAAAGACCTTGATCGAAAGCTCCCACACATCCATTAGATGCCTTCCAAGTAAGAATAAAAGAGTGTTATGATGATGTCAAAGATTGATGATCTAGGTAGTTTAAAGAATTAAGATAGAGAATATATGAATATACAAGGTACATACAACCATACCCCCAATATATCCATTTCCAAGCAACATGTTGCCAAAGAATCTTAACTTTAGGTTGGCTCCATTGCACAAACTTGAAAGAGCACCCCACCCCATGTGTTGTAAGGTCCCCCCAATTCAGTTTTTGTGATGCTCCCAAGTGCTTGTCTTTGCCCTTGTTTCTTCCAATTCACCATTGTTACTCCTTTGAAATTATACTCTATATTTATTATACGAATAGTCATTTCTTATGAATTTTCTCAACTCTAGGTTGACAAGAGGAACTAACATTTCGCACCATTTGATAAGAGACGTGATATTTTCTCGATACATCCTTAAAAAAACCCACCATTTCACAAGCCGATCATGATTCTCCTCCTCCAATCACCCTACATATGTCGAAAAGGGGGTAACAACCACCATGTGATCCGGTGACTGCTTGGCCATAGTGGGCTAGCGATTTAGCGTCCCCTACCCCCCGGGTGGGGCTTCTTCTATACTGGTCTCTAATGTTATAAAAGCCTTACCTTATTTTCTTTCCATCAAAGGAGTGCAGCTATATTTCCTCGTGAATTATTTGACTTTTCAGCTTTGTTTGGTCCTTATTATTTTAAAAATATATTTTTCTCTCTTATTTTTAATCATATATTTTTTAATAAAATAATATTTTACATCACATCAATAATTTTTTTTTCTTTTAATCACACATTCTCCATCAATCTACTATTTCAAAATACATTCTTNAATGTTATAAAAGCCTTACCTTATTTTCTTTCCATCAAAGGAGTGCAGCTATATTTCCTCGTGAATTATTTGACTTTTCAGCTTTGTTTGGTCCTTACTATTTTAAAAATATATTTTTCTCTCTTATTTTTAATCATATATTTTTTAATAAAATAATATTACACGTAAATTCAAAATTTTTCTTTATTTTTTAAATACACATTTTCCATCAAAATAATAATTTAAAATGCATTTTGGGCAAAATATGGACCTCAAATAGGTTCTCAATAAGGTATTCGTGGGAACATCGATGCAAGTAAACACGCCATTCAAGTGCCGAGACTTATAATATAATTATAGAAGTGAGAGTGGATAGTAATATTTGCCAATAGCTCGATAGAAGAGTGCATGGAGTTTGAAAGCAATCTTACGTGCACAATAAATTGTCTCATCTCTCAGATTCCATACAGCAAGCTTTTGTGCCATCTGCTAAAGTTGGGGACCCTAAAATGAAATGATAGGACTATTTGAAGGCCATTATTTTGAAAAAATAAAGTTTTGAATGGTGATTTTTTAGAGAATGTGTGATGAAAAAGTAAGAAAAACTTTAAATTTACGTATAGAATATTTTATAGTATTAATGTGGTTGAAAATTATTATGAAAGTTAAAGATTTTTGAAATAATAGTTGTCAAACAGGGGCCTAGGATTTTTGTTGTCAATGTATATGTGCATATTAAGCCTCTAATTGGTAGAGATTAGATTTTAAGTCAAAATTAATAATTAATTTTTATCACATATTTTATGAGATCCACAACTCTTCAACTATACATTTAACAACTTCTATCAAAATATATAAAAAATCTGATTTTACTCCACAACATAAAAGGGCAAAATCTAAGAAGAATAGATCACTTTTGGAGCTCGTTGGCTTTTATTCCTTGTTGATCCTTACCATTCATTTGAAATAATGATTGTCAAACAGGTACTTAATAACCACATTTGTAGTGTTGGGTATGTTGATATGCCCAATCGATATCCTTCATGCAAAGGGAATGCCTCTTTTCTTCTATGTCGCCTTTTCACATTCTTTGGCCTTTTGTATCTATACAACATTTTTTAACAAAATTTTCTCTCAGATCACGACACGAATTATTATCCTAGAAGTAAAAAAAGAGAATTCTACAATATTTGAAATAGTCTAAATATAGTTTGAATAAAATCATCCAGAAAATTTTCTCTTTTCATAGAGCCTTTAATATAAGACTTTACTTAAGGAAGAATCATCTGCATAGGCTAGAAGAACCCTAAACCTCCTCTTCTCTAAATTTTCATCTTGCACTATAATATCATCGATAATAGCTGGATCGCTCTCACGTCAGTTTCCGCTACTATACAAACTTCGGTAGTTTATTTCTTACATCTAATACATAAACTACAGATATTAGCCTATGTTTGAGTCGTGTTTGTAAGAACTTAAGTCATTTTTTGTTTATAGATTTCGAAGGATCCATAAGTCCTACACTTTTTATTTGTCACTTATTTCTATTTATTTAAAATTTAAACCTTTCATAAATACTTCACAAATATGCTTTAAAAGGAAAATTACACAAACCCTTATATTTAAGTTTAGGCATTGACAAATCAGGCGTTCCTTAAAAATGTTAATAAATTAGGTCATTTCTTGAAGTTAGTGATTTAAAAAAAAAAAAAAACTGTTTTTGTTATATTTGTTTTATAATTGATTTTGTTAAAGTAATTCAAATGAGTGTGTTCCATTCTTATCGTAATATGAACGTGTCTTTCCACTTTTCTCTCGTGGATGAGATATTATTATCGAAAAGCTATTCTTATTATATTTTAATTTCAGTCACATGCCATAGACAATCTTCACCGGCGCGTGTCATATATGAAACATGAACATTGCGCGTCATTGCCCTGTGTTGGCAATGGTCACCGATAACATGTCTGTGCAATGATAATCACTACTATATTAAAAAAGAAGTTTTGAGATTCACTATTCATTTGAAAATCCTC
>CAIGRB010122244.1:8437-60597 GCA_903798255.1 Fraxinus quadrangulata | reverse complement strand
AAAAAAAAAAAAAGGAACAATGATTATTTCGACTCAAGTTGGTGCTTGTGAGCCATAATGATGTTCCTAGCCTCGTAGTAAGTCGATACAAGACCGGTCCAAAGGCTAGACGTGCCAACTAGAATCGACTTGATTTGTTCAAATGCCACCAAATTGTGCACCTTTTCCAATTACTTAAAAGTTTTAAATCTATTTTGTTATAAATTTAGTTTACAAACTGTATGTTAACATCTATATTAATTATTTCAAAAATAGTTTTTGAAATTAATGAAAATTAAAGGTCTGGATCTTGCCAACAAATTTTGTACAATTAGATTAATTGTCAGTTAATTTCAATTGTTCAGTTGCCTGGTGAGAACTGAACGATTGGGTCCACTATTCTTGAAGCAGTTTTTTTTCTCTCGTGCGCTATACTTTAGTCAACTATTTCCGTTGACGGGGAGGGGACATTTTTTTTTTAATGGTAAATCATATACGTACCTCAATTTTTATTTCTTTCATCATATTTTAATAATATTTAAGATTCTTGATCTTTGTTCATTATAGCAGTGATGCTTTTAACGTGTTTTCATGTCATTTTTATATTTAAACTTTTCATTAATTAATACATTTTGTATTTGATAACATTTTTATGTCCAAAAGTTCATTGAAATGACTTATAATAACATATTTTTTTAAAAAAATAAATTAAAAATAATTAAAAAAAACATTTTCCCCTCATTTCTAAGCACGAAAACAAAATATTTTGATATAAATTATTATGAAGGACACGACTTTTTAATTGATGAAAGATTGAAGATAAGAATTCAGTGAAAAAAGTTTAAGGAAATAATTGTTGCAATGAATAAAGAATGAAGAGCTTAACTATAATTAAAATATGGCGTGTCAAATAAAAATTGTGATGATAATATAACCACATTTTTTTACGAAGGTGTCTTCAACTAAGATTTTAAAATATTATAAATTCTAATGAATTATGTGAATTTGAATAGATTTTCACAAATTTCATAAGAATTTCATCGAATATGGTGAAATTTCAAAAGATTTGATTATATGTATTTTTAAACTTGAAATCTATCCAAATATTTTAAAATTTCCTTTACTAATGAAATCTTTATAAATTCATTAGTTAGTAAGAATACCTATATTTTAAAGAATTTCATTAAAATCTCAATTAGAAACATCTAAGTTTTAATGGATTTCACTAAAATCTATTAAAATTTAAATTGAGGACATCTAAATTTAGAAAAATTTTAAAATATGTCACAACCTCAATTGAATACACCCCCTAATTCTTTGGGATCTTGTTGCATTTTTTTTATTTTTGTTTTATTTTTTCATTTGTTTGAAGGGAAGGACAAAGCCATTATTGAACAGAATATAGAACAATTTACTAATACAATTAATCTAGATGTACATGACACCAATGATGACATCCCCTTAGGTAGAAGAAATTTGGGTAGTGATGAGGTGGATGTGTTTGAAATCAATGGTGTAGATTGTTACATGAAAAAATGTCAAATTTGTTATCAATCATAATTGACATGTAGCACGATTGTTACAAATATTGGGAGCAAAAAGGATAAATTTTTCTTTTTTAAATTAAACAGTTTATAAATTATTTCCAAACGGAGGCTCAGAGACTATTTGATTCTCGTTAATCAAAGAAAAATGAGTTTTGAATAGTACTTTTAGGAACAATCATGCCTTTTGGATGACATGCAAGATGATAGAAAGGTCACGTGATAGAATTGTTTAAAAAACAGCACATTATCATCCAATCATTTTTTGCCACAACTTTGTCAACCAAGGTGTTAAATTCATTTCTCTCCCAAAACAGCATAATTCTTTAATGGGAGACCAAATGGGGGATAACAATGATTGAATAAATTAATGGGAGTGAAGGCAATTAATTTATTTCTGTTCCCCATTAAATAATTCCCCGCCGTTATGCTTGTCAAATAGCATCTAGTGAGAGAGAGAGAGGAGAGAGCGAGAATTCTGGTTTCTTTGTGAGAATAAATGTACTTGAAATCCTTAAATTTTAAGAATTTGCACTAAAAACATCATCTATCGAAGTGGGGCGTTAGTGGGTCCCCCTTGTCTGATCGTGAAGTTTGTCAAATATATGTACGTTATTTTTATTTTTTCTTTTGATATATTTACGATATCAATGTGTAATGCGTGTTATGTTTTACCCTTTTTTTTCTTTGGATTTTTAGTTTTAAGGTTTCTTCTACTTTGTTTGCGTTTTGCTTGCAGTAATTCAACTATTGAATGTTTGAAAGTTTATGGATTTTATTGGAATTTAACGATAAGGGAATTATTCGTCATTTTTGTCCAGTTGTTTTTGTAGGTTATTGAGAGGTGAATATGAGGTGCTTGAATATTGATTTGAACTTACGCCTGATTCTGGTGCTTATTCTATCAAGTAAGTTCTTTTTGGCTCTGTTGAAAGAAATTTCCTTTGTGTATTTCTTTGTCAGAATATTCAATTTTTGAATTGGTGAGTTATCTTATGATATATGCTGAGTGTTGTGATGAATGTTCATTCGTAGGAAAAGTTTCTTTCTTTGCATATAGAAACATTGTTCAAAACCAATTGAGAAAAATGATTTTTATTTATTTATTTTTTGGTGGTTGAATGAGGGACATGCTAATCAGTAATCCTTCCAGCTTACTTTTTCTACTGATTGCTGTATTTTTCTTGTATTGCTTCTACAAGGAGGATTATTAATTGACATTTTCAGATAAGGAGAATGTTGGGATTTTTGCAATAATAGTTGATCTCTTTTTACTTTTCCCAGTTCCTATCATCATAAAGGCATCTTCCGCCGAGGATGGCTATAAGCAGTGTGAACATACTGTCAAGCATTGGGCATCATCATCTCTTAATTCTGAAGTTAAGGAGGACAAACATTTATTGCGGGACTTACTCTTTTTCCTTCATGTACCTCGAACAGGAGGGCGCACATATTTTCACTGGTAACTTTCTATTGGTACTGGCACTGAACCCATATGCCACCTCGGCCCTTCCTCATACAAGGAACGACAAAAAGATGATTATCATTCTCGAAATTAATTTGTTAAATGGTAAATGCAGATGCTTTATTCTCATGCTTAGAACCTTTGTATGTAGTTTCTTGAGGAAGCTGTACTCAAATTCTCAGGAATGTCCTCGTTCTTATGATAAGTTACGGGTGGATTCGAGGTAATGCTGGACATCATTGTTAGAGCATCCAAATTATTTACTCCTGTATTAGTTTGATGAAATCTTCAATCAGCCAATCACTTTGTTCTTACACAAACACTCCTTCGAAAACAAAATGAAGCCACCTTAGAAATTGTGAGGAGCATTGGTAGCCAAGATCACAAGTATTGTGAGCTTGTCACAAACTCAGAATTCGCTACTTGCCTGTTGTGAGTATGAAGAGTTGGCGAAGCTGGAAACAGATGGTCATTATCACATGTTAGATAATCCAAAATAATTAATCTAATAATGGATTAGCTATTGAGTTATTTGAACTGTGCTTGTACAGAATGATTGTTTGACAACTTGTTTAGGAATGGCGTGGCTTGTAAAGATGCTATGAGACTTTACCTCTTTGAAGTTAAGAAAGATAAAAGTCAGAATGATTGGCTCTCCATGAGTTGATTTTTATAGCTGGTCCAAGTTGTAACCTTTTAATATCGTCATTTTTGGAGACATGTTATCTCTTCGTTCTTGTTTAGTGGTGAAAATAATCAGCATATGTCCATGTCCTTTCCTTCAACCGGACTATCAAGGCACCCCACAGTTGGAAAAAAAGAGGAAATGTTGCTTACTTTTTAGGATCATTGTGATTATTCTTGTACTCCGTATCATGTGAAAAATTGTTTCTAACTCTAAAGTTTCTTTTTCAAGATGTCTAAGTTGTGAATTTTGTTGCGATTCGCAGAAAACCAAACTGTCGGTTATTAAGTACTCATGATGACTATAGCATCATATACAAACTTCCCAAGGAGAAAACGTCAGCGGTGACAATACTTAGAAACCCTGTTGAACGTGTCTTTAGCACTTTTGAATTTTCTGTGGAGGTAGCAGCTAGGTTTCTGATATATCCTAACTTAACTTCTGTGGGAAGAATGGCTAGACTGCCACGGCCTAAGAAGGGTGGAGTAAGCACTTTGGATATCTGGCCATGGAAATATTTGGTTCCTTGGATGATAGAAGATTTATTTGCTCGAGTATGCCCTTTAACTAGAGTTTGATGCTTCCTTTTATGCATATTTTTTTGGGCATCCTTTTTTAGGATTTTTTCTTTATTTTTCCATGCAAATGTATCATGAAGTACCATTTTTATTGTTGTGCTTGAAACAAAATAATACAGTTGGAGTACTGTTACCTTGTTCTGACTGTTATATTAGCATTTATATCATACTTTTTTCTAATTTATGTTTCTCAAACCAACTAATACATAGTTTCGTGTTAAACTCGTCTTGGTTTAACACATCATTTTTTTTCAATCCATGTTGTTGATTTTAATATCCGGCAAGTGTTAGGATTGTAAACAATTAATAAAGTAGGCCTAGAGTTCAAGTATCGATACCACATGGAAAAAGTATTGAACATACTTTCAATTATCCTAACTCTAATCGAATAGAAATGCACAATAGGGATGAGATAGATTTTACACTAATAACCTTGGTCTAATCTAATTTTCTATTAAGTGGTAGGAAGTGTTTATGAATACTCAAGTAATTGATAAAGCACTAGGATCCCGTATACTCATATATTCTTCTATCTTAAAATTAATCTTGTAATTTGACAACATTTATTCCTATTTATCTAATAATTTCTCCCAAGTAGAATTATATCTATCCTCACATATGACCCGAAAATATCTCTATTCTGAATGCGAACATGTAAAGATATATTAAGCTACAAAGACATTTATTTGGATCATGAAAACTATGGAAAACTATCCTTAATATCTATAGGACCTTACAATGATTGCTACTTGTGCTAAATTCTTATTCCTTCTCCCAAATGTGAATATAAATCATACATCAATTCAATTATTAGTCAATTAATTGAAAAGCATTAAACTCATGACAATCATTTAGACTAAACGAACATTTAAGTGTCAAACTGTAGAATTTAATGTCAAAACTTCATAATATAGGGTTCACCGTTATTCTAGTATCTATAGAACTAGTCAAGCATCATAATAATACAAGAACACAAACTAAATAGACACAACATTACCCAAAATTAAAGTTTTGGGAAGAAAAACGTAATTGATGCGATGCAAGTTCCTAAAGTTTGCAATTAAGTGTTCAAACTTTAGCTCTCGAAACATGTGCCTCTGATTGCTCCATTAACGCTTCCAATTGATCACATGCAATTCAGATGATCATCAATTTCTCTGAATCAACTCCAATTTCACATTTTTCACACCAACTGCATCCAAGTGTATTTAAATCCGGGTTTTACCTACCATTTACATATTTAAACCTGATATTCGCTCAATAGCAATAAATAATCAAGAATAGAAGCCAAAATAAGTGTACAAAATACACTTATCACATATAAAGTCTTCTTGCAGCACGCTGTCTACTTTTTATAGCACAAAATGTTTGCTCAGTAGCACTTTTGAACGTAGAACTGTCAGAAATACCTTCATTAATTATGTTCCATGATCATAAAATGTTTCTTCATATATATGATATACAATTCAGATATTATTTTTTCACCTTTAGCTGTGTACTTTGTCCTTTGCATTCCACATCTATATGCCAAATTGATCTATTCCAATTGCAAAAGATCATTTTGCAATGCAGTAGTAGAATTTGGTTGTTGATGATTGACATGCTTTGACCTCATTACCTCTGAATGGTTCTCTCACCATCAGGAAGGTCCTGGTAAAAATTGAGTGTTTATTCATGATATGTTTGGATGTTCTGTAGATTTTTTTTTAGTGTGTTGTCATACTAATTGTAGTATTTGGAACTATTATATCAATTTGCTTTTATCAAGCACTTCTATTTCTACATAAGTTGACCGTACTGATCTACCAATTATAGTGTCATGGTTTTACAGAAGCTTCATGGTTAGTAGTGGATTTTGTATTGTTAATATTGATCATTTATTGCCTGGCTTTTTGGATTGATCTATATTGTTAAGTTTAACCTGTAATTTTTACATGGTAGGATTGCAAACATTTTTTGGCAAGAATTTATTTATTTTGCTTGATTTCGTTATAGATTTTATAGTGGTATCTTTGTGAGGCTACTTTGTTATCTTAGTGCATCAAATATCATATCTTTAAAGTCTTTTCTACATCTTTGTGGCAGAGGGATGCTAGAGAACGTAGAGGCCAAACTTATACAATGGCCAATAACTCCTACGACATGGAAGACATTTTAATGCCTCTACATGAATTCATTAATGAACCTATTGTTCGGGACATTGTCCACAATGGAGCCACTTTCCAGGTAATGTAGTCTTAGTTTGCTTGATATGATTTTAATGTATCCATGATATCTTACTAATACCTTTTGTAACTCGTAGATGTGGTTTAAGATCGGAAAATTGATTTAGTGAGTTCTTAATGATGTTGTAAACCACCTACTCAATGATTATTGCTTATTTATTCTTGATCTTTGCAGCATTCAGCTCCTTGTGAAGAACTTTCGGCTGTCAAAATTATGTTGTTTCTGTTTCATTTAATTTTTACCTATAAACTATTGAAAATATGGAGTAACAGAAAAATTGAGCTGGTAAACTCTCTGCATGTTAATTAGTTATATCTAAAATATGAGTTTTTCTTACTTCTTTGATGCTTGGTCCCACTATTTTAGCTTTCTGAGGAATTAGGGGTAATTTCTATAACATTATACCTGCTTTTTTCGGTAGGGAAGTAGTATGTATCCAACATTTCTGTCCAGTAAGTAAGTTTGATTAATGTTGTAACACCTTTGATGTTAGACTGCATTTATGAGACACTGAAACTAGCAATTTGCCAGAACTTCTGGATTAATGAATATTATTTTTGTTAGTGTTGTAAAGTTCTTCGAATTGAGTTATAAAGGGCATTTAAGTTACATTTCAAATAGAAATGAATAGGAGAATGAGACAGCCATTGAATGTTCTCTGAGACACTGGCAGTGTAATGTGAGATCGAATTTTGCTGATATCAGCAAATACCAGTAAGACTGAACTGGATTTGTGATTTTAATGGTTTTCTCGGCCTTGTCTCGTTAGTTCAGAGTTTAGACGCACCCTCTTTCCTAACCATTTCCTAATTTACAGATTGCTGGACTCACAAACAACTCCTATTTAGCAGAATCACATGAAGTGCGCCATTGTGTACTCAAGTATCCAACTCTTGGAAAATATGTGCTTGAAGTTGCGAAGGTAATTATGGAAGGTTTCTTGCTATCATTCATGCCATTGTATACTCCTGTATCCGACTCTTGGTAATTACTATTATGTATTCATTTAATTGTCTCATCCATGGTATATTGTTGTAAATATTGCAGAAAAGGTTGGACGATATGCTGTATGTTGGACTTACTGAGAACCATAAAGAATCAGCCTCAATGTTTGCAAATGTAGTTGGTGTACAGGTGATTTCTCAGTTATCAACATCGAGGTCTAAGAGAGAGATTTCAAATAACAGCGACTCAGGTTAGCAATCAGAAACAATTTATGCACCACATTGACTGTGTCTCTGTTACAACTGATAAAAAAATTAAAGAGAATTTATCTATGGATCTTGGATGGGAAATCTTGAATCCGGGATGTTAAATGACTCAATAGCTGACTGAATTTTGAACTTGTGTGCATTTCTTATTCCTGTAATGTGGAGGGTGAGCAGGTGAACTGCATGATAAAAATATTGATTTTCCTTAACCGTGACTACTACTTATGCAGAACAGAGCTCCTTGCTTCCGGATTTCCAAATGGATGCTAATTATCAAGTAAATAAGTGCAACATTTTTTTCTTCTGATTATGTTTTGATAAAGGGATATTTTAACTTAAATGTCCCCTTTTGTTCAATTACAGACAAATAACACTTACAAAAAGGTAAAGAAACTTTCATCAATTGGCAAGGACGAAGCAACAAATAAGAACGTGAGCTGTGACTTCCATTTAATTTTTCTCGTCTTGAGATTGGAAACTTTCCCTTTCCTTTCCTTTTCACATGGCTAAGGTCTCTCCGTTGCCATATTAGACGACTGTTGGCAAACTTATGGAAGCATATGAGTCCTGTACTTCATACTTACGGCACAGCCAAGAAGAGAGACGTGCAAATTCTTTGAAGAATATTTCTCCTGCAAACTTTACAAAAGGGGTATAATATCTTGAATGGACAAGTCCTGAAACATTGAATTTTCTGACTGCCTTTTTACTGTATTAATCTTATTCTTAGCTTCCCATTTTTCAGGCTCGTCGTCATGTTCCCAAGGTACTTCTCCAGAAGATCACATCACTCAACAACCTAGATATGGAGCTTTATAATTATGGCCAGAGCATCTTTGCGAAGCGACTTGGACATGTGGTGCAGACTATGGTTGATACGGTAAGTTCCGGTTCTTAAGAAATTTGTGGTTACCATGCATATTTTTTGCTTCCATAGATCTTCCGTGCTTTATATTACTTGTATGTTGCAAGAAAGAGAATCTTCTATGTCAGGTATGCTGAATTGAACAGTACTAGACAATACAATTTTGACAAATTTTGTTACACGTCTCATGACGGATTCCTTGTGCTTTCAACTGCAGAAGAGGCAAGAAACGATACTTACTGAGAGTGCATACATTGAATCATATGGTTCCCCCTCTTGGAAATTCCTTTCCTTGGGCACTGCGGGTCTCTTATTGCTTGTCTCCGTGTTTCTCTCCAAAAGAAGAACTTCGAAAATCAAACTGTGAATGTAATTTTAACTACAGTTTAAGTGATATATACTCAAGTTCAGAGTATTTACAGAGAAAAATCAATGCAAAATAAGTAAAAAATAAAGTTACCAAGCTTTGCTGAATTTCAGCGCTAAGATTTTTTGTAGAGATGTTTACCAATGCTAAGGCGATCAGATGGCTTGGGTTTTGACTCGTGGGAAGTTTCGACGCATGCCCTATTTGTGGAGTTAATAGGTCTTTATAATTGGGGTAATTAGCACATGACGATCTCACCTTACACCGTGGAAAATGTCGTTACCTTTCATTTTTTGGCATTTTTAACCTTATTTCCACCTTTCATTGCGCAAAAAATCATTTTCATCCATTTTTTTAAATAAAAATTGTGAAATGACGAATATACTCTTTTCTTTAAATAAAACAAAGGAAAAAAGATAAAAATAATTGGAATCACAGTCTCAAATTTTTTGAAAAACACAAATGAGTCCCAAATAAATTATTAAAATGGTAATTAGCACATAATATTACTATCTTTCACTATTATTGCAAAAAAGTCCATATTTTTTATTTTTTTGATATTTTCACCCGTAATTACATATTTAATTTTGTAATCCACCATTTTTATCAATTTTCATCCAATTTTTTAATAAAATGTTGTGAAATAACGAATATATCCTCATATTTAAATAATAAAAAAAAAACAATCATAGTCCCAATTTTCTTAAAAGTGCAAACGAGTTTCAATTAAATTTATTTAAAAATTAAAAGTATAAACGAGTCCTAAATAAATTATTAAAGAATTAGAAATTAAAAAATATTTTTTATTTACATAAGAAGGTATATTTATTATTTCACAATTCTTTATTGAGAAATTGAATGAAAATTGAAGGAAATGATGGTTTGTACAATCAAATATGTAAGGGTGAAAATGTCAAAAATAAAAAAGAAAGATATGGACGTTTTTCACAATAACGGTGATAGATATTGACATTATGTATTAATTATCTTTTTAATAATTAATTTGAAACTCATTTGCACTTTTTAAAAAAAATTGAGAGTATAGTTGCAATTAGTTTTTTCTTTTTCATTTTGTTTTATTTAAAGATAATGGTATATTCATCATTTCACAACTTTTAATTGAGAACTAGATTAAAATAATCTTTTGCGTAATGAAAGGTGAAAATAAGGGTGAAAATGTAAAGAAAAAAAATGAAAAGTAGAGAAATTTTCCAAAATAACAATGAAATGTGGTGACGTTATGTGCTAATTACCTTTTATAATTTTGAGAAAAATAAATATTAGCAAGAAATCATAAATGGAAAAGAAGTGACTTTTATTCATGCTTATAAAATTAAAATATAATCTTGAAATGTGATCTCTGTTTTTAGGTAAATATGGGTTCCTTTCATGGTTTGTGTTAAGTGGACTTGTTGTTCACACAGTAATTTATTCAATGCGATTTACATATTGGTGAAAATATTGATGCTCCTTCTTTTTCATGTTCGGCAATGCTTATAATTGCTTATAACTTATAAGTTGATCAAAATTTACTTTTGTCCACGTATTCCATATATCCCCAATTTATGAAGACCCACAACTTATATTCTAGTAAAAGCTTTGCCAATTCTAAATTTACAACCGTGCAACCCATGTGGGCTTTGACTTGTCTTTACACCTCTAGCTTCACTCAAGAAACATGAGATGACGTTTCATTGCAGTACATAATCTTAAGAGTAGTAGTATTCTTGCACTCGCTCTCACTTTAAAATGTTTCATTTGTAATCTTGAAAAGGTCAACTAAATCTCTTCTCAACTTGGCTACACCTCCATCGATGGATTAATATGACCTAAGTTTTCTTAATTGTCTCATCCTTTCAAGCGGTCTTTTTTTTTTTCTCTTAATTTATCCAATTATTCATAAATTCATCATCCAAAATATTCACCCAAAAAAAAAAAGAGGTTCAATATAGAGAAGAATGTGTTGCTTGTCACGTTAAATTGAAATCTTAAATCCCTATGAAAATAAGAAAAATCTAATTCTTATTCTAAACCAAAACAATTTCTTAAAAAATAATTTTATCAACTAAAAATCCTATGATTCATAAAATAATAAAAAGACTAGCTTTAATAAAATGTTGCAAGTTGATAAAGGACCGGACAGAGCCAGGAGATTATAACCCCCTTGCTTTCTTTAGACATGATTTATTAAAGTTGGTCCCAATCTCTTAATTGTTGTACCAGCCAAAATGTGTAGGTATATGTCCATCAAGCGTGACAAACTATATATATATGTATGTATGCATATTTTTTTTCCTTTTTTTTTTTTACAGAAACTTTCAATAATTGTCAGCCTAAATTGAGAAGCAAAACATAATAAATTTTATAAAATAGCCGCTGACGATTTAATAAAGATTTTAGAGCGGCCAAAAATTAATTGAAAAAACTGTACTTACCCCTCCCCCTAGCCGACTACCTACTTGTTTTCTTAGATTGATTGTACGACTACCTTCTTCTTTCCTTTTCATTTTTGCGCTTAAATCGGCTTTTGAGTCGAGTTAAGCACGTTCATGTATAGCGATTGTCAAGTCATATACATTAACAGAAAATGTGCAACACATTCTATAATTCTAATTATCTTTACATCCATATTGAAATTATTAGGTCCTGTACTAAATCGATAGGATAGACTAAAAACTCGATGAACTGGATCTCAATCTGGTTCACGTTATATTATTGGATTGCTTGATATTTAAACCATTCAACAACCTATTAAAACAAACCGATTTAATTGCTAAACCGGTTTTTGTAAACCATTTTCCCTTCCAAAAATGTTTTGAAGTTGCATAGCGTGTGATCTGAACTTCAAACCCCCAAGATATGTTTTATACATTAGTTTTTTATTCTAAAAATATTTCTATTTAGATTTATATTAATCAATAATCCACCAACTGAACTATTAACTTGACGATCTAATCAACGATCAGATCAAATCCAATAACTATGTTTACTACTATAATTTGAATCAACATCAATTTTAACTTAACCAACGGTAAAAGATTTTTGTCTCCGTAGAAAGTGTACAATATAGCATTTGTCGTGGAATTGTCCATCAAAAAGAGTCCATTTTCAAAGGACCACTTATAATTAAGATAGTGCCCAAAATTGGTCCATTTGACACCCATGCATTAGGCCATGGCTGCCTGGCAGGGACTGCAAAATATATACCTATTATTGTATCTATATATGTATCTATTTGCGAGTAAAGACAAACATACCTACAAAATGTTATGGTGGATTGTTAATTATAATTGCATTTTAGATTATTTTTGTAAATGACTTATGAGACTGGGGGCATGTCTGTATCAATGTCCTCCATTCACCAACTACTTATAATTAATTTCTGTCTTGCTGTATTGAGTGAATTTCAAGGTGAAGGGTCTCTTTCTTTTTTGCTTTGTCACATTAAATTGAAATGGGGTTCTACGTTTGACATAAAATGAATGAATCAAAAATAGACATTTTACGTACCCGGGGATGAAATTTTATTTATTTTTTATTTTTAGTCATGTGACTTTATTTATGACATTCGACAGGACATTTCTTGATTTAATAAATTTTCCTTTCGGTGTTTATTTTCATTAATTTGATATTTTGAAAATTTGTCATCTTAGTAATACTTTCTATTTTTAAAGAGCATTTTTTGTCTTTTAAAGAATATGAAGGGTTGAGATTCCATTTTAAAAGTTCAATCATATTAAGAGGAATAATCTAAACTCTTATATATTAATCGATATTTTTATCTTTATTTGATGTGTGATTTATCACTCAACATACCCTGCAGATGGTGGTTCATTTGAGTTGAGTNTTTTTTTTTTTTTTTATATTGTTAATAAAGTTGAATTGATCGTTTGAGTTTAATGAACTCTGATACTATATTAAAGTCTGAGGTTCTATCTTAAATCGTTAATCTTATTAAAAGTAGTAGCACAAATCCTTATACGTTGATCTATATTTTCATTTTCAATCAATGTAGAAATTATCTCATAATAAAGAATATATATAAATTTAGAGATTTTTTTAATACTCTATAAGTCTCTTTATCTTTAGCATTTCATGTTATTATATTAAATTAAATTGACTCTTGATGACTGATTCTGATGATGATTTGGAGATGACAATAGCATTTTTAGATGACATGAGCCGTACTTTGTCCAAAAAAGGAACACAGCTAGAACTCTTTCTTTGTCTTCTCTCCTGATGCTTGCATTACGAAGTTGTAGCAAGTTTTATTGTCGAATCGGTGAAAGCACTGCTATTAAGAGACCTTGTTGAAGTTTGTGCTCGGCTTTCCAACTACTCGATCAATGGTCATCACTATACATGGGATACTACCTTCCTAGCTAATGGTATATATCCGTCATGTCCAACATTTTAAAACTCAAATCGTTCTCCAATAGATAAGAAACATAAACAATTTGTTGTAACTCAAGAATCAGGAAGAAAAGATGTTGAACGAGCATTTGAAACTCTAAAATATGTCATGAAAGCTTGTATCATATAACATGACATGATTATCGAAGATTAACGACATTCTACTGATTATTGTTAGAGATTGACGTAACATTATCAATTGTCAAATACGATATGTTATCAACTGCTACTAAACAACAAATTAATAAACTTTTTTTTAATCCCCTTAAATAATAAAATTATTAGTAATTCTCTGTCAATAAATTCTTCTCCGTTTTATATACAATATTTCTGCATAATTAAATAAATATAAGACATTTATTAAAACCAAAAGGTCCCTGATGCTACCAAAAATTGTACCCACTGATTTTCAAACTTGACGACTATGGAATGAGCACAAACAAGATCTTTCGCTTTCTGAAACAAAGACGTCGAGATGTGTTATCGTCGTCCCTACGATACTTAAATCAAAGAGAGAATTTGAAAAATAATATGTGCTGAAAAATTAGGTGAAAACATACCTTGATAATTAATTGAAATGGTGTATTTATAGAGGTATGTAGTGCATTCCTAGTAAGATTACAATGTTGAAATCCCTAAGAGTTCTAATATGATTGGGAGTTGTAACTTAATTAGTTTCGTATTACCCACGTGTTTGGATAGATGTGAGATTATGGTGTTAGAATTTTCTTAGAAAGAGGTAACTTATTACCAACAAGACTTTGCTTCCTAGAGTTGGATAAGTCTTGACATGAAGTAGAGTCCTAATAAATCAAGGATTGCATGATACGAGGATCCGATTGTAAACTCGAGGAAGAGCTGTTGGGCCGTGGGTGCCCGAGCCCGAGGNTATATACCGATCAAATTGACTTGAACCGATTCGGGTCGATTTTAACTAATGTCGGGTCAATTTTACGTAATCCGAAAACTCGATTTGATGGTCGGTTGGACCGAACTAGACTTGTGTCCTAGATAACATGGCGCATTAATCCATTGATAAATTAAAATTTTAATTCAAAAATTAATACACACCCTAATCTTATATAGTGATAAATTGGAAAACAATCAATAATGTCTTGAATTTATCGAAAATAAAACTTAATTTGTCAATATTAGCAAAAGCAAAACAATACTCTCTCTAACACAGTCAAATCAAGAGATGAAATAAATTACAAAAGAATAATTCAGGGATAAATACAAATTAAATATAACCGATTTTACAATAAATCTAAATTAGCACCGAAAAAGAGAGAGTGAATTATCAGGAAAATAAAAATCACCCCTCCTCAAAAATATTTTTTTCTTGTTATTTTAGAAAAATATGGTCACAAGACCAAAAGTTGAAAAATATTTTTCATAAAAAAATTGTCTATCAAATACCCCAAAAATAAAAATTTGAGTAAAAAATGATATTTTTCATAAAAAAATAAAGTCAATCAAATACACTCTAAATATAATTGCTTTCATCAATGAATTTGAATTGGCGACAAATTCTCCAACAAGTCAAAGCGTAAATAGAGTAGAGTATAAAAACATTATGGGAGCCACTATTTACATCCACGATTGTTATATATCTATATCACTTTATATTTATCCCATTAAAATATTTAAAATTAAAAAAATATTATTTTCATCTACATCACATTTCAGTATATTCATTTATTTAAACACTATAGATCCACACAAATTTTATATATTAATCACATTCTAAATCTATCCCTAATACAATTTCAATTTTTTTTTTAAAAAAAAATACTATATTCATCTCCATTACATAATATCAACTTTCTCACAATTCAATAAATAATTCTATAGACCAAAAGTCATAAGATGGGATTCCATAAATCATAAACCCTTATAATCACGGCTACCCTTAATGCGACATGTACTCTATTATTTTATTGAAATTGAACATAATAATTTGAAACGAATCATATCATTTTTTGACATTTAAATCCACAGGCGAATATTTCCAAGATTCCTTCCTAAGTGAGATGCCATCTTCTCGGTAATCTCGTCATGAAGTAGAGCATTCCGTATCCATACCATGATCCATGTTTTCAGAGTTCCCATTTGATCAGGTTTACCTGCATCTTTACCACTACTGAGAATGCTGCTCTAACTAAAAGTATTAACTTTTCCATCTTCGACATTCATGGGACCTTTAGGGATAGCATTTAAAACACTGCAATCAGGAGGCTTTGATGGCTTTGTCCAGAACATTACTGAAGCAATGTTGGAGTCCCAGTGCTGGCACCTGGGACTCGGGACTGCTTGTTGTCCTACCAGTAATTGGCATCCTTGATGCATCCTCGATCGAGTCTGATGATAATACTTTGCCGAAGATGTATTCTACTTTGACACCATCATCAATATTATCCTTTTTTATGAGAATCAACACCTTGCAGACTGCCTGGACTCAATAATTCACTAGCATTTTGATAAATCAATATGTAACAAAGATCCGGGAAAATTTAATAAAAATATATATTAGCTGATGAATTTAGAGAGAGATATTTTTATTTAATTTTGTATTTGTCTATTTAGGTAAATTTACGAAAGATTGAAAACATAATGTTGGGTTTGTGACCCAAATTTATCTAAAATTTGTGAGATTTGGTGTGTTGAGCCTTGAAGACGTCTAAATAGGATTCATGGAGGAAAAAGGGATTGACAGTGCTAACCTACTGCTAGTTGGACGGTCGTGCGACAAGATGAAATTTTAGTGGAGGACCTCCGCCCGCTTATTGCTCGACTGGCCCTCGCTGGGCGCTACACCGTTGTCCGGGTTTTCGTTATTTAATTTATTCTATTCATTTTCGACCCAGTTTCCATCTTTAGCGCTATTATTAGGGTTTCATGTGTACTATAAATAGTAGATCTTCTTTACAAGTCAAATGATTACTGCAAGTTAGAATTGTGTAGGAACACAATATTGTTGTAATTTATCTCTCCATTATTAGTTGAATAAAATCTCCGATTTCTCTGCAAAATTAAATTCTTATTTTTTGTGTTCTTGTTGATTGTAATTAATATTTCATACCGTGCCATATAACCTTGTTCGGTTTCTAACATATATATATTCGAATTAAGTATAGTTAATTTAAATGGTCAATTTGAAGTAGCAATGAACTCTCCAACGAAGTCAAAGCACAAATCATAAATAGAGTATAAAATTTTAATTAGCGTTGAACTATCTAACGAAGTCAGAGCACAAGTAATAAATAGAGTATGCAATAAACTCGAATTAAATATAGTCAGTTTTATTAGTCATTATGATTTGCAATGAACTCTCTAATGAAATTAAAGTACAAGTTGTAAATAGAGTATAAAAAAATTATTTAGCAAAAAGTCTTAATTAAATATAGTCAATTTCATTTATCAATCTGAATTAGCAATGAACTCTCTAACGAAGTCAAAGCACGAGTCATAATTAGAATATGTGAAATCATTTTTTAGCGATAAATCCGAATTAAATATAGAAAATTTTAACTATCAATATAAATTAGCAATGAACTCTCTAACGATGTCAAATCACGATCATAAATAGAGTATACAATCATTATTTAGTGATCAGTCCGTATTAAACAATGAATTCTCTAAACAATTCAAAGAACAAGTTATAAATAGAGTAAAAAAAATTATTTAGCAATAAGTTTGAAATAATTATAATCAATCTCAATAATCAATGTGAATTAGGAATGAGCTATCTATTAAATGTGGTGAAAGCAAGAGTCACAAATAGAGTGTAAAAATATTATTTAACGACAAATCCAAATTAAATATAGTCAATTTCAACGATAAATATGAATTGGCAAAGAAGTCTCTAACGATGTGTAAATATGAGTCATCAATAGGAAGTATATAAATATCGTATGACGATAAGCTCAAATTAATTATAGTCAACGTTAGATATAAATTCGATTAATTATAGTCGATTTTAAGTTTATTAGACCATTAAAATTTTGTATTGGTTGGTAGAGAACACAAGACATACATTTAATTATGGAAAATTAAAATGTAGTAGAAAATGGTCATTTCTGTCTAACTGGTTCACACAACTGAAGAGAGACTCCTATGTTGCTCTGGCACTTCTGAAACGCTGTCGTTTCAGAGTAGAAATTTTTGACTAAAAAGAAAGAGTGAATGTGCACATTCCCTGAATCATTAATAAAGGCAATGTTTTCCTATATTAACAGTTGTATTACTGTATAATCTGAATCTCAATTCAAGTATAGTTTGTTGATGCTCAGATACGTAAAATTCTTTCATTTTAGGCTCTGCATGTATTGGCACACCTCCATAATTCAGCAATAAGCACACTAACTCGACCTCAGATTCATTTGTATCGAAATATTTGGTGGGTTTTCAAATTTTTCATCTTTATTTTGAAGATTATGCATGCATTTATTATGATTTCCATTGCCGTCTTTGATATTAAATGTGGTGTTCTTTAATTTACTTTAACAAGATTGTGCTTGTCTCTTTTTGATTGTATACAGCATTAATTGAAAAAAGAAATAAAAGGTGGAGTAGAGATTACAGATAGATTAAACAGTTTTCGTGAATTAACCAGAACCAGAAGAAGATTTGTGTTTGAAAGATGGAGGGGATGGTGGAGAAAAGTTTGGACTCGAAACTATGGCATGCTTGCGCCGGAGGAATGGTTCAAATGCCACTGATGAACTCGAATGTATTCTATTTCCCACAAGGTCACGCAGAGCAGACACTCACTAATGTGGAATTCCCAGCCGTGCCAAGAATTCCACCTATGATTCTCTGCAGGGTTGCAGCTGTGCAATATTTGGCAGACCCTGAAACAGATGAAGTTTATGCCAAAATCAGACTGATCCCAGTTGTGAATAGTGATTATAGTTTCGATGATGATGTGGTGTTGGGAGGAAATGGGTCTGAATCAAATGAAAAGCCCACTTCTTTTGCAAAGACATTGACTCAATCTGATGCGAACAATGGTGGGGGTTTCTCTGTTCCGAGGTACTGTGCAGAGACTTTATTTCCTCGGTTGGATTATTCGGCTGATCCACCTGTTCAGACTGTGATTGCTAAGGATGTTCATGGGAAGACTTGGAATTTTAGGCATATCTATAGGGGGACGCCGAGGAGGCATTTATTGACCACCGGGTGGAGTACTTTTGTGAATCAGAAGAAGCTAGTTGCAGGAGATTCAATCGTGTTTTTGAGGGGGGAAAATGGGGATCTCTGTGTTGGGATTCGAAGGGCGAAGAGGGATGGTGGCATTTGTGGCGGCCATGAATCTTCATCGGGATGGAGTTCTGGTGGTGGTGCTGTGCACAGAAGCGGTAATAATGGGAGCCTAAGGGAAAGGAGCAAAGTGAAGCTTGAATCAGTTGTTGAGGCCACATTCCTTGCTGCCAATGGCCAACCTTTTGAGGTGGCTTATTACCCACGTGCAAGCACACCAGAGTTCTGTGTAAAGGCTTCCTCCGTTTGTGCAGCGATGAGGATCCAATGGTCTTCTGGGATGAGGTTCAAGATGGCTTTTGAAACCGAGGATTCTTCCCGGATCAGCTGGTTTATGGGTACTATAGCTTGCGCTCAGGTTGCTGATCCCGTTCGCTGGCCTAATTCAATGTGGCGGCTCCTTCAGGTACTTAACAAAAGACTCGAACCTCTGAAGTTCAAATTCTTGTAGTCTGTCAATTACCATGGTTTAATGTGTGACGAAATAAATCTCTCTAATGGTTCTTTTTTGTTCCATTTCCATCTTAACAATGTTGGAGTTCACGTTCCTTTTGCCTCTCAGATTCATTAGTGAAATCAAGCTTGCTGTCTTCTTGTTTAAATTTTTATATTCAAGTATTAAATTCGTTACACTTTTCTCTTTATCATTTTTTTATCCTTTCAACAAAATTAGAAATATTTGGACCTAGAGCATTTATTGTTCTTCTCTTGCATCCTGGAACCAGTGGTTCTGATTGGAATGCCCACTTTTTTGTTGTTGAATTGACCGCTTGTGATTTGTTGGAGATCGAGAGCATTGGATGGCCATTCCACAGTTCCTACCTTCTGCATTTTGTTCCCAGTATTTTGCATCATTGTTTCAAATTTAATTTAGGAAATTGTTTCAGCTTATGTTTACTTTTCCATTTGCTCTTACATGTCACCTTTTTGTTTTGTAGGTGACATGGGATGAATCGGATACGATGCAAAATGTCAAACGTGTTAGTCCTTGGCTAGTTGAAACGGTCTCAAACATACCTGCCATTCGTCTCTCGCCCTTCTCGCCACCACGAAAGAAGTTGCGTTTACCACATTATCCTGACTTTCCGCTTGATGGCCAGTTTCCAATGCCATCATTTACAGGCAACTCTCTTGGGACAAGCAGTCGCCTATGTGGTATATCCGATGACATTGCTGCAGGCATACAGGGAACTAGGCATACTCATATTCGACTCCCGTTATCGGATCACCTTAACAATAAACTGCACTTGAGACTCTTACCACCCGGTATCCCGCAGCTTAAACCCCATGCTAAAATTTCTGATGTTACTGTCAGGAGCGACAATGGTAATGAAGATATTTCTTGCTTGTTAAGCATGGGAGATTCAAATCAGAAGTCCGCTAAAACTAATAATGTAATGACTCCTCAATTTGTACTATTTGGTCAGCCAATACTCACTGAGCAACAGATGTCTCGTGACCCGAGGCACTGCAAAGTATTCTTAGAGTCAGAGGACGTGGGTCAGGGTCTCCAATTATCCGTTCTTGAATCATATGAGGATCTGTACAGAATGCTCGGAAACATGTTTGAGATTGAAAGATTAGATAGGCTGAGCCATGTGTTCTATCATGATGCAACTGGTGCTATTAAACAAATTGGAGAAGAACCATTCAGGTTATAAATCTCATCATTTTGTTACTTTTAACTTTCCATGTTTTATCAACGTCCAAAATTGCATGCTGGAAAGACATGTAATCTTCATGATTTGCTTATAATTGACCATTTTGTCCAATTTTCTAATCCTGTAGCGAGTTTACAAAGACGGCAAAAAGATTGACAATTCTAATGATTCCGGGCACTAGAAGTGTAGAAAGGTATACGTCCTTGTTTTCATGCAATGTCGTTTTGTTTTTCAAGATTATGAACTCTTCAAATCTGATGGTCTAGTAGATGATCATAATCAGAAATTTTCTCGATTTTTTTCATTTTTCCCCAGAAAGAGTTCCCTTTTAATGAAAGCTCACTAATTTTGTATTTCAGGATTTTGATCACCGGTCTACCAACTGCAGAACGAGGACTGGGTTCATCAAACCAGACCGGTACCTTGGGCATATTTGCTTAGTACAAGCATTCAAGTTGATGTAATAAAGTGTAGACGAATTTCTGGTTTTTTTTCTTTATCTTTAGGAATTCAACTTTGAAAAATGTCAATGTATGTTTAGATGGTCTTTGTGTAACCATGAATACTTCGATTGTACTAAGTTGGACCCTAATTTCTATTAAAGGGTTTCGATGAATGTGTATGCCATAGAGAATATTGGCGCCTAATTTGTAGCCAAAAGGCAAATGATATTGTTGCCCTAGAGAAAAAGATCATTCCTTGTAGAAATTTAGTCAAAATTTTCTCGTCTGAAGCAATGCATCCCCCAACACATACATACCACATCGAGCTAACAAGTAACCAATTTTCCTACATGTACATCTTTCTTTACACTCTGATTTACCAAATTTACATTTGACATAATCTAATACCACATTTCACATTTCATACATTTATTCCAACGATCATCCATCTGCAACATCATTCGTCTGTAAGAAAGTGGTACAAATGGCTTAACAAGTAACATGTCCATGTGCATGTGCGCGTCACATATTCTCTAATTATTCATTTTTATTTTTATTTTTTTAAAAAGAAAGACCCCTAGTTTTGAGTCTAGAATGGGGAAAATGTTGAACTCTTCATAACCTAAGATTAAGGTAAAGACATATGACATCTTCGTTCCATAAAGATAGACTTTGTTTCATTTTTCATATGTCCCAAATTATAAGTCTTTTATATATTTTTTTTTTGTTTTTTTTAATATGCACATATTTAATGTACCTTGTAATCAACAAACATAAACTAATCGTACTTACACCATTATTCAATGTAGATATTAATTTATATCTTTAACTATATTAATTACATTTCTTAATTCGTGTGAAAATAGAAACAAGCCTAATTTTATGGGACAAAGGTATTGTAAAATAATTGTTGTTCATAAGATAATGAGACTCGTGACTTTGTTTAGTAACGTGTATTCGATTCGCTTACCGACATTAGTGGTTGAGTATAGGGGTGGCAAGGATTGAAAATTCTCCAAAAAATATCAAATGGAGAGGCTGGTCTTGAAGGAAATTGAACACATTTTGACAATCCCCACAACCTAAAAGTGATAAAAACCCATTAATGAATTTTGTGTAAAAAGTCTAAAAAAAACAACTAACCCCAACAATAATTTACACACACACACGCGTGAGGTGGGGAGTAAAGTAATGTGAAGTTTTTCTATGAACTTGACAACCACTTATTGAACCTCACGTGTGCTTCACCCTCCCCGCCGCCCCGATGACTAAGATGTAAAAATCAATTGCCATTAATTAATACAAAATTAAGCCAACTTTGACCTAATTAATTCCTAATTAATCGTAGTTACAATGTGATGTAGTGCTAAAGAGAGTATAAATAGCAATACGATTCAACTAGAAAAATCGAGAACTCATTTGAAATAGAGTCTAATGTATGTCAGAAATTAAAAAAATTCACTTAAAAAAAAATTAATTATTTTTAATTTTAACCGTCTATGACCCTTTATTGATTATGTCGAATTTTCATGATTAATCTCAAGCACGCATTGTGTGAAAGTTTCATAATTGTTATCTTAATATTTCATGTGATCGTCTAAAAATTTACACGACTAATCTTAAAATTCAATATATTATACACGTGTAAAGTGTGAAGTTTTTATGACAACAAGTCTATCACGACATGTAATAATTTCATACATCCCATAATTAATCTAAAGACACGTATTGTGATTGCACCAAGGATAATGAGTTTAAAATTTCACATTACTAAATGTAAGATTAATAATTAAAATGTACAAAATTTTGGATCACTACTCTTCTTAAAGCTTAATCTTTTACATTTTTGTTTCAAGACTTAATATATTATTTGAGCGTAAAAAGTTCAAATAAACAATTCAATCTTGATAAAATTCAAACCGTATATAATTTATATTTTAAAATGAATTATTATTTTACGGGAACATGTTAAGAATAAAATCCAATGTCACAAGGGTGCACTCAGTTAACAAATCCCACAACTACTTTGAAAATTGCTGGTATCCATTAGTATTGTCCTAATGTCCAAAAAATAAAAATTGCAATTAGTATAGGTTTGTGGAATAAATTTTTTGAAGAAATTGCAATGACAAAAGCATGATTTTATAACAAATTGTTTTGTCATCCCAATATTTTCAACCTCTTTTTCAGCAAAATGCCCTTGTATCATGGACCATGCTCCTCCAAATGCAAAGGGATCAATGAAACTATATAAAAAGATTTATTTAAAAAAAAATTAATTATAAATCTAAATATTTAAATAACTAATTTGAAATAGTATCGGAGCAAAAGAATATTGTGGAATTAAATTTTATCACCATCTATTTATGACAAAATTTCAGATATCGTGCATTTAACAAAATGGAAAATATCACAAAGGATATACCAATAGGCTCGTGACACTCACTCGAGATGAGTTAAATCAAAGGAATATCAGAAACACTAAAGGATTTTGACCTATTTAAATTTGAATATGAATATTAAAGAATTTATCCTAATAAAAAGTTTTATTTGGAGATTACATGACCATGATAAAATAAAAATAAAGCGATTTAATTGGTATCATGTCAAGATACACATATTATTAAAAAATAAAATAAAAATTACTGTACTAAGTAAATTAACCAAATATTTTCATTACTCTTGACCAAAATGTACGAGTTTGGATTTGGCTCAAGATCCCATAAATTCTACAATGAAAAAGAACTTGATACACTGAAATTAAGCATGAAAATAACTACATTGTTTACTTTCTATCAAACGATTCCTTTGTTATTAAAAGTAGGAAAATGATGAAAGAACATGGCCAAATCCAGGAATAAAAAAAAAAACAGGCTGTTGTGTCAAAACTTGATTGGACGGATTTTGTTTTTATTTTTCAAACTGATTAATCGTATATGAACATGTGTATTCCCTGGAATTGAGTCTGCATAGCATTGTTCTTGAAAGTAAGATACGCGAAAATTTATCACAAATTTAGACGTTTTCTATTCTTAGTGGACTACTTGTATAGGTATAAATGAAAAAGTGGAATTTTCTACTAGTCGCGTAACGGGCCAATAAGGCCATGGCTGCTAGGTTTCGTGGAAGCCAGCTGTTTTATAACTAATATATGAAACTCCGGATAATGTACAGCCAATAGAGAGTCACTAGATATGGAGTAGAAGAAACCGCTATAAGACCACATGTCAGAATATCGTGCTTTTGGTAATACTTATTAGGTTTAAGCTATAGTTGACGATAATGAGTCAAGAATCTAGTGAGTTTTGGGCCCATCAGCCAATAATTCTGAGCATCAACATTAGCATGACGGAAAGCCGCCATTGTTCATAGTTAAGGAGGTTTCGCTAATCGACGCACTTAAGGCTAAGTTAATGTAAAGTGTTAGGTCCAAATTATATAATTAGAAAATTGACAATTTTCTTAGTCAAAATTCTGGTTGAGTTGAATTGTATTAAGAGTCTATCGAGTTAAAATCAAAGTTAAAGTAGAAGTTATTGAGTCTTAGTTACAGTAAAAATAGATTGATAGTCTAACAAGAATTCAAGAAATACAAGATCAAGATTCGTATTTTCAGAAGTAGAGCAAGAAACAAACTCGGCACTGCTCACTGTTCACCCAGTTGGCGTTCGAGCGCTCAAAACAAAGTCGTCGCCGCTCTCTTGGAGTTCTGATGCTCGAGAACGAGGTTCGTTCTTTTTTATCTACTCAAAGAAAAAAGTAGTTAAGAGTTTAGAGAAGTGCGGGAGCACACAATCTATGGAGTTCCTCGATGATTTACAAGTTTGGTGGCTAGAGTGAGCTAATGTTTAGCAGTGTCAAACTAAATGTAAGTTAACTTTTCTAGTAAGTTTTACTGACAAAATATCATGGAGTTTTTTATCTGCTTAGGAATTTTCTTTCGTGATCATATTTATGTTATTTACTTTTTATTGCTTTTGATCTAAATGTTTGTGATTGTTTAAACATAGAATTAATTAATTAATTTCCTTAATCATCTAAAAACAATTAATAAATGACTTTTTTTAATTGGTTTAATTCCGCGTTTAGGTCTAAAATATTCAATAAACTTAAACTAGCAATTGGTATAGGAGCATAATTTCGATCCTTAACCCAGTTTGTCTACATGAGTCAATCATTATCCGTTCCTCCTTATTTTGATGATAGTAGTATACTTACTGAAATGTCAAATGAGTCTTTCTAAAATCTGTGGATGAATGTGTTTAGGTTAATGCATAAAAGAGTTGGACCGCCCCATCTACCATTGTTGTAGGTGTAGTTCTCTACTGATATTTTCATTTGATCTAAGAAAGATTTAGATGAGTGTAATTGGAATAGTAAATCTCTCCATGTCATCTTTATGTCTATTTCTCTTGAGGAGTTTAGACGGGCGTCCATATGTGAGACTGCGAAAGAGGCTTGGGATATATTAGAAATCATACATAAGGGAACCAAAATTGTTAAAAACTCTAAGTTGCAGATATTGACCATTAGATTTGAAGAAATTAGAAGGATTGATGATTAATCTTTTGATATTTTTATACTAAATTGAATGATATTGTCAACTCTAGTTTCAACCTAGATAAGCGAGTTCTCGAGGCTAGATTGTGAGAGAGGTTATGAGATCCTACCTGAGAGATTTAGACCTAATGTTACTATTATTGAGAAATGCAAGGATCTAGGTGCAATTAAGATTGAAAAGCTTGTAGGATCTCTTATGAACTTAGCCTACTTGAGTCTAAGAAGGACAAATCTTTAGCCCTCAAAACTGTTAGAAAAGTAGATATGGACACCAATGATAAAAAACTTAAGGGTGATGAACTTGCCTTCCTTGCTAGAAATTTAAAAAATTCCTTAAGAATAGTAATAGACCTCTTTATAAGTCTAAAGGTGAATATAGTACTTCAAAGAATGATAAAAGGGATGATACATGGAAGAGGTCTATGAGGCGTCAGAGTGCCAAGGTTTTAGTTATGTTAAATTTGAGTGTCCAAATTATAAGAAAACCCTAGATAATATTATGAATGCCACTCTCATCGATGAAGAGTCTAACACCAATAATCAAAGTGAAAACTCTAATCCTGATAAGGAAATGAATTATATGTCATTCACATCTATAGTGAATAGTGAGCCACGTGAGGATATAGAGCAATCAGACTTGTCAAAAGAAGAATTAGAAGATGAGCGTGACATTTATGAGGCCTTTGATGGCTTATTTAAGGAGTGTGTTAAGTTGAAAAAAATTAATAACCCTAGTTTTAAGAAATTCCTTAAACTTGAGTTAGAAAATGAGAGTTTAGCAGACAAACTCAATGGGTCTACTAGTAGATTGAACGAATTAAGGATAGAGAAAGAGTCCTTATAAGTTAAGGTTAAAACTCTTACTAGGAAACTAGTGCCCGATTTCAATCCTTTACTGGTGATTCTAAGAAGATTGATAATATTATAGGATTGAATAAACCTAATACCCACACGACTTCATCATCTAAAAACCAAGTTAGCTCCTGCCTCTGTTGAGTCTAAACAAGTAGTCCCTGAACCTAGAGTATCTATACAATATAAGGTTCTTCTACCTAAAGTTGGTGTTTTAGGTTATATTAGACCTAAGTACCTTAAGCCCTTGATTAGAAACAACAAATATGATCTAACTACTCATGTTAGATTCTTGACTAATCAAGTCCGTCACTTGATTGGGTTAATGACTCAATTGACTAAGATTATATTTTCATCTAAGAAGACTTGAGTCAAGAAGAGTGAACTTATAGATCAAAGTGATATTAATTGTGATATTGCTCGCGCTGCTCTTCATAGTGAGAGCACTTGTTTTTTCGTTATTGAGTAGGTTGCTAGGTGCATACATCTTCTTGATTCATTATCTATTATAAATATACAGCCTATGGTCCATCCCAAAGTACATTAAATCATTATTTTGCCTTAGAGATCTTATCATTGAAGATGATAAACACGTTCCTTTGATTCTTAGATTCAACACAATATTCATATATTCATCTCTAACATTGTTCGAACATAGGTTGATCCTTGAATTAAGTCGAGAGAACATACTTTGAAATCCAAATTCATATTCTAGTATCTCGTGCCTCAATCAACAGAATAAAACACAAAAAGATCATTGATCAAACACTAAAGTAAAATTCTACATTTGCCAATTAGCCTTCAAAGATATGAAGTTTTGGGAAGAGGCATTTGGAGTTTCGGCGCTCGTGAACGAGGTTCATCCTTGTTGATCCACGTGGAAAGACAAGTAGTTCAGAATTCTGAGAAATGCGGGAGAGCACAATCGAAAGAGTTCTCCGATTATTTACAAGTTAGGTAGTCAGAGTGAGTTAGGTTTAACAGCGTCTTGACTAATTGTAAGTTAACTTTTCTAATGAATTTTACTAGCAAGTGTGTCCAAAGGTTTTTATCCAATTAGGGATTTTCCTTCGCGATCATATTTGGTGTTATTTATTTTTTATTGCTTTTGATCTCAATGTTTGTTATTGTTTAAACATAAAAATTAATTGAATTAATTACCTTAATTATCTAGAAACAATTAATAAGTGATTTGTAGCTTTTAATTGGTTTAATTCCACATTTGGGTCTAAAATATTCGGTAAATTTAAACTTTCATAAAGAAACCTACTTGTAAGGTAGCTTATTCGTGGACAGTGTTTCGAGCCTTATATAGGAAAATACAAGTCAAATGAAGGAATGAGAACTTGGCCAGATCTGAATGTTCCTGATTTCTGCAGAATTCACTATCTCAAGTACCACCTTTTAGCCACAACATTTAATCCGTCGGTTTGTGAGATGATGGTTTTAGGGCTTAGAACATCTCAAAAATCAGCCAATACATTAGCCCACGTTTTGCAGCCTTCGTGGTCAACCTGAAGTTGTTGTGCCCCTACCGAAGCGCCCTAAACTAAATTGTAGCCACTGCCTGTACAAAATTGGACACGATTTCTTAAACTTATCTTTCCCCACCTAACGAAGCAACGTCCTCGTCGTCATGTAATGCTGAAGCTTCCCTTCAAACTACCCCAAGTCTGCCTTATTCTCCCAAATTGCATATGATTCGGACAGCCCTTTCTATTTGATTAAGTTGTGAGTTCAAGGAGGAACACCATGTCTTCGGACTTTCTATTTGCCAAAACATCAGGCGGTGCCCTTTCTGACTCGTTACTGACACAATCTTCAAAATCTGAATGATACGATTTTAGCATGCTAACATGGAAGACCGAATGAATCTCCAAAGTGATAGGAAGATCAAGGTGATAAGAAACCTTGCCAACCCTAGTAAATAACTGTTCGGTATCAATTTCATAAGAACTTGATAGCCAACGTTAATCTTCAAAGTCCTCCATTTCACATCTGTCCACTTTTTTATTCGTCTCTGTACCTTGTCCAAACAAGAACGGGCTAAGTCTGTGTGATCATCCCAAAAACTTGAGCCATTTTTATTTTTATTACACCACCATTTCACCATTTTTTTTTAACGCGCGTGTTACACTTTATAACACACGTGTTATGCTCATTCTATTGCCTATTTCTATCACCACCCTTGGCGTTACTTAAAGTGTAATAATTGTAACACACAATGTTACGTTGCCGTCATTGCTGCCATCATGAATGTCATTTCTCAATATATATATATATATANAAATCTTGTTTGTCAAATAGAAATGAGCCAAAAAAAAAAAGGTAATTCCCAACAATAGTAGCTACTAGCTAGTACATATCCATATGATTAAATTGAATTTACATAGTAGCTACTAGCTAGTACATATCCATATGATTAAATTGAATTTGTAAAAGGCAAATAACTTCTGCAGCGAGTAAAAAGGATGTAAGAAACAATATGAGATAAAAATATAAATTTATAGGTTTAGGTTCGAATATCTCTCTTATGCAAAAATATGTATTTGCCAACTATTCAAAAAAATAAATAAATGTTAAGAAAAATCAATTTTGACCGTTGATTTGAGAAAATTAAAGGTTTTCTTAACCAAATCTTTCTGAGTAATTACTTAAGACTCGGAGTTACTCAGGTGGGTCCCATTTAAATTCAACCCCGTTTGAGTCCCATTTTTTCAAGAATGCGTTTTTGCAAAACTCATTTTGACCACATTTTCCTATAAAATAATTATAACGTATTTTTAAAAAAATTCCTTACTTTTTAATCGCACATTCTCCAAAAAAAATTACTATTTCATAATACTTTTTACCCAAAAACGAGGATCAAATAGGGGTTGAATGTGGTAAGATGCTGAAACCAAGAAAAAAGATGAAGAGGAACGAGAATGGAGATGAGTCTCATGCATTATGAAAGTTAATCGTTTGACAAATTATAAATGGTTTAGAAAGAAATAACAGTGAGTTTTATGAAATATGTGAATAAGAGTAGAAAATAATATTAATAATTATAAACATGCGATTAAAATTAATATTTATCCCCCGTTGGATTTCATTAAAATGAGATTTTGAGGAAAATGTCTTTTTGAATAGTAACTTTTTTTAGAATCTGTAATAAAAAAATTTTAAAAAAAATTTGAATATGTGTAATATTATTTTATAGAATAATGTGTAGTTAAAAATAAGTTCTAAAAAAATGGAGCCAAACATGGGCTTAATTGAATTTGTAAATTAGGTTAAATAAGAAACGTATGCAAATTGTAGTTGGACCATAATTTCACATCATCTGAAGTAACTTAACCAGTGTCGACACTCTTGTAGCTATAAAAATAGATTGGGACGCAACGACGACAACGACATGCCAAATTATGTAAAACGCAATTTCCTTTTCGATGATAATTACATTCAATTAAAAATAATATTATTTAGCATCATTAGCCTTAGAGCACCAATTTAAGTAATTACATTTGATAGATTCAACTAAATGAATCATGTAATATTGTATTTAAGTGAATATATCAATTAATGATACGGTTATAATCTATTATTAGTTGCGATGAATAACATTACTACTTAAAGTATTTCATTGAGCGCTCTACTGTGTGTACAGAGGTGGGGGTTATCGAACCCCCACCGATCAGACAGAAAGGAAGGGGGGGGGGGGGGGGGAATTTTTTTTTTCATTTTTTAATGAGGTCGGTCCCACATGAGACCCACCTCCTGTGAGAGGTGGTAAGGCCTCTGTCAACCACAATTATGTACAAATGGTTAAACTCTTTCATTGAAGGGGCCCATTTAGTTAAAATCAATGGTAAAAAAAGATATTGTTCTTGTTCAAAATGATGATTTGATTTGATTTTCTGGCACTTCCTACAAGACCAGGCACTTGGCTTAGAAAAAAAATTCACTACGTAAGGTTGCGTTTATTCTCGGGCATTGAATAATGACACCATTATCATTTATTCTCCCCAATTGGACACACCTATACAATATTTTATTGTTGATATTATTTTAAATTATAAAGTTGCGTGGAGTAAATTTGGTCACGCATTCTTCTTTTAAGTAGAGAAAATTCCGTTAAATTAAATAACTTCTTTTAACTTGCTTCTCTTTTGATTCTTCCAACACTTGAATCGAGAACATCGACAATCTTCGTGCTTTCACCTTGATTGGCTCGAGCAATTCATTTCCATAAACAAATTCATCGCTTCCAACCGCTCAATCTTCTTTGTATTCTACAATATCAGCTATAGAGGTGGGTGGATACCTCCCTTTGATCATGCTAAACTAGATTAGGGATTGTATGTTGAATCAAAACATAGACTGTAACTTTAGTTCATGTCCCGTCTCTATGCTTCATGTTACATGGAAAATCAAGATAGAGGGCTTATTAATAGTCCCTCCATTCTCCAATATCGTAATCAACAAAATAGACATATAAATCCTCGTAATCAAGAATATGTACAAATCGCAACAAGCTGTGGCGACCTCTCCCTCCCTCGCCCTGTAGGGGATTTTTCTAGAGATAGGAAAGGAATGGGGATAAGGATTATAGTTGTATTACATGTACATCAACATTTACAGAATGAGTTGCATACACGTGATGTGATGTAGTATGATTAGATCAAAATTTCTTCAAAAAAATAAAAAAAAAAACTTCTCCATGCTTGCTTGTTTATTTATTTTTTAAAATGCAATATAATTGAAAAAAGAGCCTAGATGGAGACCATTTACCCCGCCCCGATACCCCCACAACGTGGCGGGGGCATGGTAATGTGGTGCTGAAGCATTTTGCCATCTCTACTTAATAATCATTGAGTTACGTTGGGAATCAAATTTTCCTTGTAATCCAAGCTTCTTTGATCCAAATCCGATCCCGATAAACTCTTAATCGTGTTAATTTAGACCAAGAGTATTATATCATTATACTGCACTCTTGGATTATACCGCACTCTCGGATATATAAGGTAAATGATACAAGATCGATAATTAAACTTGTAAACCCTAATGTCAACATGACCTAGAATCTATTAGCCACCCAATATTAAGGTTAGAATCTAAAGTTGAACTCGTAAAATTTAATTAGTAAACTGGTCTTTGCACCAAATTAGTATTTACGTGGTCATATTTAATACAATATACATGCACTAAATATTTGCTGACCGAGTTTTTTCACTCCTTGGATCATTTCAAGTATTTTTTTATTGAGGGATGTATTTTAAATTGAATTTCATTTTTAATAATATAACAAACACGATATTAAAGAAATATAAAAATTAACTAGATCCAAAATTTCATTTATTTCTCTTCAAAAGTTAGAATACAAAACACTATTGTGATCGTCGACGGTCAACAATTGCCTTAGCTCACAGCAATTCCTGGATCCACTACTGCCCAAGATCATACGAAGAAAGAGCAACTAACTCAAAGTAAGAGTGTCAGGGATATTCCCTTGATATGGAATTAATTCCATTGACTTGCTCTCTATTTTATAGAGAAAGATAGTTTTGCCAATCATATACATGTTACGTTCTGTCCATGGCTCATCGATACGCAATCTTTGTAAAGGGAATCCAAAGTCACTGTATATGCACTAGGCTCCACTCTGTTTTACGTATGATGGAAGGGTGTCTTTAGCCATTTTCACCCATCGAGAAGCATTCAAATTTGCTTGGTGTGATCAATGGTCTTTCAAGTTATCACGATCATCCATGGCAATGGTGTCCGTTTCTACTACCCAATGAAAAATGCCACTAAGCACAAACAGATCACAGTTTATGCCGATTAGAATTATGACCATTGATAAAGAAGTGTTTACAACATACAAGAAATTGCATACAAAACATTAACATATGGCACAAGGAAAATCTTCAAAAGAAATGTCATTTACCTTAGAAAGAGATTATTGAATTTGGAAAAGCTAACTTTATAGTAATATACAGCACCAGAAAACCATATTCCCTACACATTAATTGAAAACTTGGAGCAAATGATCTTCAAAAGCAAGCAAAAGGTTACCAAATCAGATCTAATTCTTCAAAAGAAGGCAAAAATCACTGAAATACCAGAAACTGAAGCCCCTACTTATGAAAACACGAGCACATAGAAAGAAGAAATGCACATCACTTAGAACCCTATCCCTAGAAATTAATCGAAATCTTAAACCCAAAAACCTTCAAAAGCGTGCAAGAGATTACCAAACAATCTCAGATTCTTCTTGTAACCAACGACAGAAATCACTGAGACAAACAAACAGATTTACAAAACGTTTCTGAATATCCTCGACAGAAATCACTGAAAAAACCAAGTCTAGATTCTTCAAAAGCAAACAATGTTGTCAATAAATTGAAATAAATTCTTGAAATCGCCCACATATTAGGTGGGAATTATTTTTTAAAACTTAACATGGATTACATTTATTGCTGAAATATTCAACACATAACAACCATCTCAAAACGGCAAACTGGGCAATATAACTTGTCCTTAAACCATTTCTTGATCAATTCGATTGAAACATATGTGAACACGTATGGTGTTAGAATTTTGGTGTGACCCAAATTTCTTGTTGAAATAATTGAAGAATTCTAACTGAAGTGCACATCAAGAAGAATTCAGTTTGAAATATTATTGGAGTCTCATGTCAAGTTGAAGTTCTACTTTGGAAGTCCATTGAGAATTGAAAATTGGTATTGGATTTGAAGAAGAGTTTGGGATGGAGAAAACAACTTGGAACAAAAAAAAAGTTGGTCAGAACGGCGCCACCTGTACCTGTTCCGATTTTTCGCATTTTTCTCTCCTTTTTCATTTTGGACTCGATTTTTTAGCATCATACTTCATCAACAACTCCATTAGGAGGGTTTGGATGTCCACTATATGTCTCCTATAAATATTAAGATCTTCTATACAATTTCATAGTGTGAGAATAATGTGAGAAATGAGATTACTAGAACTTTAGGATCAATTGTATATTTCTCTATTATTATTGGTACAATAAAATCTCCTAATTTCTCTGTCATATTTTCTTGTTTTCTTTTATTCTTTTGCTTGCGATCATATATTTCATATTTTGTCATATAATTTCAACATCTCAATCCGATGGTTGATTTTATATCAAATGATATTAAGCGATACGTGATCTTTGAATTTCCAACAATTAGTATCAGAAATTTTGGGCATAATTAACATAACATATTGCATGAAAAATAGCTTTAGACACCCTTTAGGAAACCCACTGGAGTATATCATGCAACTTCCACTATCATTGTTGTAATCTTGTATTATCTTCCTCTCAAGAGATTTGATTGATGAATAACTAGAGGGAACCATACTATTTCCATTGATTTAACGATTTCCCATGCATAAAAAATTACTTTGTGAATCAAATCTTCACGGTGAGAGTTCCAAAGGGGCCAAATTCTAACAACACGGAGGAAGATTTCGCGAGTCTTGCAATAGCTCAGGAATTGTTCGGTGAAAATATAATTTGAAATTTTGAGTAGTTGAAGTTCTGCAACTACTTGTGGTGTATGTGGGGTCGTTGATTCAACGGAGAGTAGTATTGCAAGGAAACTTATATTGACTCGAATCAAGGATGGCTAATTATGGCATGTGTAGTGGTAAAAAACCCAAGTGGCCCAAGTGATAAACGAGGCCCACTTAACAAATTCGTCACCTTGGCCAAACTCGTTAATACCAACCGACCAGAACCATGATCAAAGACCCCCGAGTCAATTTGAAACCTTCAATATTCTATCTTCAACCAGTCACGATATACCACGTTATGATCTGATCAAGTCAAGTGAGAGTTATCTATAAACGATATGGATAATCAACCGAATAGATCAGGTCAGATTTAGCTCTAACTAACCACAAAATCTCTAAAAATCCTCGTCAATTCCGTCTTGATAGTTATCTCACTCCTATAAATTTCATGGTCAATCAAACATCCAAGTATCCTAATCTAATATGAACTATTATTTTTTACTTTCCATCCAGCACTCACACAACTCTCGACAAGCTTTACTAACTTGACCGTCGAAGGGTTTTCGGCCGACAACAAATTGGTGTCCCCTAAAGATCTTAAACGGTCATTCTTTCTTGTACTTTTTTCTTTTTTGAGTTCCACAGAATTGCTAGTGGCCCGATCAATTCGATTTCTTCAATTGTAGAATCTACTGTCTACAACATGTAACTGCTTCATCTCCTGCCTATCTCAATTTGCAGATCTGTGTGTAAGTAATAGTTAGTATCCATCTTAAAGATTCTTGAACAAGAAATTGGATTGCAAGATAGACAAACATAACTTCAAAACTTTAATTTTTTCTTAAAAAATATTTTGTACTTCAAAAACTTTTTTAATGTGTGATTAATGGATATTATTGAGGAAATAATATATTTTAAATAGTGATATGATAAGAAATATGTGGTTAAAAAGAAAGAAAAAGTTATTGATGTAATGGAAAATATTATTTTATTAAAGAATGTGTGATTAAAAATGAATTTTGAAATAATGTATTTTGAAATAATGTGTGTTAAACAGGGCTAATTGTTCAACACATTTCCACTATAAATCGGGTCCATAATCTACACCATTTCAACAAATATACTAAGCTGTTTCTAGTTTTTCTCTTTATTATTCACTATTCACTCTTTTTTATGGCAAAACCAACGATGCAGTGGTTTGTGGCATTGGTGTTCTTGGTTGTGGTGGCTAGCCACCGTGCCAATGGGGTGATTCAGTGCAACGACGCCTTGTCACAATTGGTTCCATGTGAAACATTCTTGCTGAGCGACGATGCAACACCGAGTGTTGAATGCTGTACCGGGGTACAGGCTCTGGACATGATAGCCAAGGCGCCGCAGCCAGATCATAAGGCCATTTGCCAGTGTTTGAAAGAGATTGCAAAGTCTTTCCGTCTCAACTTGGTGAAAGCCCAGCAACTCCCCGACCTCTGTCAAGTCAACCTCAAAGTAACAATCGATTCCTATGTTGATAAAAATATATTTTGAAACAATGTGTACCAAACAAGCACTTAATAATTTTTCAAGTCATGACTCACCAATTAGACTAATAACTCATCGTTTCAACTGATGATCCGATAGCTCAATGCCATGATCGGACCAAGGTCGAAGCCATATATCATAACTATGGTCACTATAATTACACCTTGTACTTACCCGCAATCCATAATTGTATTATTCACAATATTCCCCACAAGCTAGGAACGTTATCTTCAATTTTAAACTTTTTGTTGTCTTTTCTTCAATTCTTTATCAAGTTAAGTGTATAAATTCACTATAAATGACATAAACAAAATACACGACACTACATTTTTTCGATTCTATTGTAGCATATTAATGTTGGAAATTTACTTAACATGTACAACGAAATTTAAACAATATTTCAATTCCCACCAAAAATCTTCTTTGTATTTAGAAAAAAACGGTGATAAAAATTATACATTTGTTGAATTTTGCAAACTCATTTGCTTATCTTGAACATGAAAAATCACGATCTGCAATCCACGTCTGTCCAATTATCCAACATCTGATGAAAATCTACATAGAGAACAAGAATGAGAGAATTATGATTTTTCTTTTCTCGTGCTAGCAAGATAATGCATTGTCTTGTTTGTTTCTCAAACCCTAATAGTTTATTAATAGAAGTCCCAGTGGTGTTAGCTCGATACTTAAAACTTATTTCGGTCAAATGTCTAATTAATTAAACATGATCCATTAATTAATTAACTTGTTCTATTAATAAGCAACTCAATTAGAGGGTGTTTGATGGGGATTGAAATTAGATTTTCAGTGGATTGTGATAGAAATTTTTGAAATGTGTGGTTGAAAAGTTGTGAGATCCATGAAAGATGTGGTTAATATTGAATGTTTGACTTTGACTTATATTAAAATCAGATTTTAATTCAAAACAAACAGGCTCTTAATTTATTGTCCAATAATTGTCAATTAATTAATTGGAATACTTCATTCTTCTATTTCTCATTTTGTGTGTGATCCATTAAGTTCCCGATCACGGTATCTAACGGCGTAAATTATAATTTTTTCTTCTAATCAAAATAAGATAAATTAAAACACTATTTTAATTTACCATTAATTCACATAGATTAATTAATCCACATTCGTTATTTCAAATTGATATCTAGCAATATATCAAGGCAACATATGTGACTGAAAATGTCACGAGATATGACAAAATCAAACTTGTTCGTTGACTGTGAAATTACAATCCATTTGTCAACATGATCCGATCGATTACGAGATATGAAGTGTGTCATCTTGATTATCGATTATATCTTTCATCTACTATTAAGTCATTGTAAGTCAAAAACTCTTTTCGACTTATGAGTATACATTGGTTAATGATTTCATTATCAACTTAATTGAATGATATGTGGATCATAATTTATTACTATCTAAACAGAGAAATTGAGTCTTAAGCCTTCGGAACCGGTACTTAGTAACGAATCTTCTATTGATCATTCATAATCTTCATATGATTGTTGACATACCCGAACGATGTCGTATTTGCGACTCTTGACAGAACAACTTCTAACATCACCAAAGTATGATTGCCCCCATATAAGACACAATGATAACTTCAAATCAAAGAACCAATTTCACTAACAAATATTAGAGATTAACCACTGACACTGAAATAGTTATCCATGTGGAATCTCTCCAGCGAATCTCCAATCTTTGTTCTTTAGCAAAATATTCACATGTTCATTTAAGTGTCACTACACTTTAACTTAACTACTACTTCACAAGTAAGAAATCACATACTTGATGGTTTATCCGTAATCACGATATTCGCATAACCTAAATCTACCGATCATTAACAAATCACCAAAACTTGAATCTACAGATTCTATTATTTAATTTATTAGAATATTAATTCAAATAAATAATAGATCTTGCCATAGATAAAATGTATCAATTATATATTAAAAGTATTTACGTCCAAATTGAGCTTAAGGCATAACACTTACAATTAATTCTTATATATAAAAGCTCTATCAAGCAACAAAAGTGACATTAGTAAAAAAATGTAAAATGACATTTTGAGGAACATTTTTTTTACCATAATTTGGGAATGAAATCATGCTTAACATCTCTTCTTCCATAGTGGTGATCTTAAACTCATTTTATCCTCGCTTTGCTTTTCTAAGCCCTTCGTTAAGGTTGGATTTGGTGGTGGTGGTGACAACCGAACGTGTGGTAGAGGCGGTGCAACAAGGTGGGAAGATTATTTTATTTTTTCTGTTACTCTATAAAAGAAACGATTATATTTCCCATACTCAAGTTTTACTTCTGGAAAGCCTATCTTCCTTGGGCCTCGTTGCCGAGGCAAAAGGAAAGCCATTGTTAAGGATTGGTCGTGAGTAGCACCATGGAGGCGACTGGTCCGAAATGGCTTTTATGTCTAAATTGGGAGTTTACAGACCCAGCTAGAGTTAGGATGGATGGCATACAACCAAAACGACCCCCGCTAGATAGCCGCCCCAATAGTCTTTGAGAATTCCCTTTGTTTGTTCAAACTTTGATAACCTAACCCTCGTCCGATAGAACTAACTAGCCTTCCCTAAAAGTGGAGGTACGAGATCCAATTAACAAATAAGATACGGCTATAGCTGCAAGGAGGAATGCTTTCTCGGAAGCTCTTTCTTAATCATCCGACTTACATTCCAATTTTTTTATTGCATTCTTATATTCATTAATTAGAACATGGTGTCCGGATTACGATTTCTATCAAAAAGTCTGTCAGGATAGCATACAAGACTCATTACTCTTATATTTTCAAATGAGAATAACTAACAGCAAACACAAAAGGTTAAAAAGTATCTACCATTTACACAATGATAACATAATATTTGAATAGAAATCGTCATTAAAAAAAAGTTAACAGCATATATAAGTAGGACGATAATTCAAAGTTAATGACCTCCATTTCAATTTAAATATAGTACAACAAACATAAAATATGATGTGAACGTAATTGCCCTTACATAGGAGGAAAAAGGGATAATAGTATCTTGACTATTTTGCCTTTAAAAAAAATGAAAAGTGAGGCGGACCATAGTGCTACGAAAGCAATATGTTGGGATGTAAGTGCCATAAAAAATAGATTGAGGACCAGTTTCTTACTGCATGTTTAGATTGGAAACTCATACTGCAATTTTCCCTCAAAATTTCTACTAACCGCGTCTAGGTATCAACCTTACAGCCGTACCAAACCTATTAAAATTTCAAAAGCAGATTTTTGTCAATAAACGTATATATCAGAGAAACGTGGCTTTTCGAAGTAGGTTGCCACCTGATATTGCCAATTTGAAAACGACAATATTTGTCACTCGTCATAGCCAAGTTACGTTGCGAAGAATTTATAAACATGTTTAATTATAAATAAATAGAAATAATTAATTCATTAAAATATGCGATTGAAAATAAAGTTTTGACTATTTATAAATGATTTATAAATTTTGCTAGGGGAAACTTGGTATTTTCAAGTAGATCGAGGTCACGGAAGAGTTTTTGGCAGTTGAGAAACGGCCCACTCTAATGGTCGTGCTCCTCATGAATAGAACTTTAAAATAATTTTCGAGATTTTGCTTGGATTATGTAGGTAAGACAAGATAAAGGAATATATATATTTCTTATATAAATTATTCATTGGTCCAAAGATGTCTAATAATTTCAAGATTCTGATCTGATTTTGTTAGTAAGACAAGATAAAGACTACGTTTTTTAAAACAACTATTCATTCAGAGTCTACATTTAGTGGCAAAACAAGCATAAGGATGACACATGATGATGCCAACCCACGTAGCAATGATAGTTACGAAACCCACACAAAATTGATTCAATCCAAGAAAGCCAAGAAATCAACGTTTAAACTTGATTTAAAAATATTGGATTAAGAAACCAACACAATCGTTGACAATATGTTGACCTCGTGATTACATGATTCAAGAACCTCACTCGACTTGTTTCAACTCCGAAAAAAATATTCTTGATAAGTTCACAATTAATTCACTAAAGAACGAGAAGAAAATAATATACCTTGCAGTAAAATCTCTCAAATTGTGTCTTTTACAATGAATAGAATGCGTCCTGTTTCTAGGGAATTCATAAAACCTAACTAGAAAATAGAATTGAACTCAACAAAATATATTACAAAATAGAGTTTTAACTAAAATAGAAGATTACGCGAAATTTAAAAAAATCGCATCCAGAATTGCACTATGCAGCCGCATAGGCTTCCTGCATGCTGTCATATAGGCCAACTGACAGCCTTCAATTTTGATTCGGTATAGAGGCATGCGGCCGCATCCATTTTTGTACTATGCAATCGTATAGCAGACTGTCTTGCCTCCAAGTTTTGCGTTCTTGATTCCAAAGCATTCCAACTTGTTTCCGCTCCCATACCCAACATAGAACTTGGTCTTTGGCTTGTTAACTTCACTCTCTTGAACTCCATAGTCTTCATTGACTCTATTTGATCTCGAATTTGCCCTTAGTCTCTTCTCAAGATACATCGAACCCTCGATAGTTTGTTGCCTTTCTTGGATCACATCATCCCTTTTCTTTTTGAAAGAATTCGACCTCGAATCTGTACCTATATCAAAGAGAAAAAGATCAGAGACATTAAAAATACAAATGATCATAAACTTACCTTGAAGATCCAAATTGTAGCAATTGGTTTCAATCTTTTCAATGACGTGGATTAGTCCATCTCCTCTAGGATGTAATCTTAATCTCTTTTGCATTCAAACAAGTCGTTTTTGCCTAATCACCAAATTCCAATGGTTTGAATACTTTAAGGTTCTTCCCTTTGCTACCTTGAGATGTATATAATTCAATTTCCTCCTTGCTATCTAAGTTATCACTTACTATAATAGTTAAAGGAATTAAATCAAACAAAATTAACGGATTTAAACCATATCAAAATGTGTAAGAGAAGTAGTAGAAGATACTAAATTGGTTCCCAAAATATTCCATAAAGTCGAACCAAATTAGTTTAAGGACTTCAAAATTAAAATATAAATTCTCATGCCTCAATTCCAACAATGTACCTAAAATATCTATCATGCTCAATTAATTTCTTGCAACATACTAAAATATCATTAATTAGTAATTGTGTGCCTATGAATGCATATGACAAATAACTCATTACTCTCATAAAAATATTAGATACATTAATATGTGTAAAAGTGCATGCCCCATGTGAAAAAATATTACTACATGCTAGACCACCATCTAATCTATGTACAAGGTATTGGTTATTTATCATGCCATAGTAGAATGTTTCTCCTTCAATACTCATTAAATTCTCCACTTGAATCGAATCAATTGGTGGTATCCCATTAAATAAGTTTTTATGGAACGAGTTTTTGAGTTCTTACAATAAAGAAAAATTCAAACTGGGGATGGCCTTGTTAGTTCTCATTAAAGCCCCCTCAATCTCACATTTTTTTTGCATAGAAACTCATCTTTGATTTTTCTCTCCTCTCAATATACTCTCTTTTTTTTCTCTCTTGTAGCTCTGTTCTTTTTTTTTTTCCCTTACAATTAGCAACATCACTATCTTCTATCCTAATCTCCTTTCGCCTTTTTTTTGTTTTTCTTTTCTTCCTCACCTCTCAATCTCAATTGGTTATCATAGACCTGTTGCGGTGTTAATGGTACAAGAGTTACAGCTCTTCCATCTTTTACAAAATTGTACTTATTCTTGAATCCATCATGTTAAACCTTCCTATCATACATGGCCTTCCCAACAAAATGTGCCCAACATGCATATAAATCACATTACACATCACTTCATTATATACCTCATAATTGAGAAATTCACCAAAATTATCATATTCACCTTAACATCTCCACATTCATCTAACCACTACAATTTATAAGGTTTACAAAATTTTATCGTAGTCAATCCTAATTTCTCAATAAGTGTAGTACCAACAATATTGGTACAACTACCCCCATTAATGATCAAACTACATACTTTATTTTTTACATGGTATTTAGTATGAAAGTTGTTCTCCCTTTGCCGCTCCACATCATCCAATTTAATTTGTGTATTGGGAGCACGCATCATCATAAGTAATACACCTCCTAGCGAGTACTATATTCCTTCTCCTTCATTAACATCCTCTAACGCATGCATATCATCACCATCACCTTCGTTCACCACTTTTCCATTGTCACGCAAAATCATTGCTCTTTTGTTTGGACATTGAGAAGCAATGTGCTCCGATCCCAAACACTTAAAGCATTTAATATCCCATGTCTTAGAAGGTTGGGAATTCATTTTTTGTGTAATTTGGCTAACAACTTCCTCATTTTCTTTTGGTGGTTCGATCTTACTATTCGACACAATCTCATTACCTCTATTATCATCCCTCTTCGGTTTCAAAGAAGAGTTAAAACCCGAAGAACCCAATGTATATCTAACTGTCCCCTTTCTCTTCAATTGTCTTTCGACCTTCATAATTACATGTAGTATGTCTTTCAACTCTACATAATGTTGTAACTCTACCACATTATCTATATCCATATTCAAACCATTCAAAAAATGGGCTATGGTGGCCTCTCTATTCTCCTCAACATTCACTCTAATTATAACAATCCTCATCTCCTTGTAATAATCCTCCACACTCATAGAACATTGGTAGATGCTTTGTAATTCTTGATGAAGCTCTCTATAATAATGATTTGGCACAAACCTCTTCCTCATGATATCCTTCAATTCTTCACATGTATTAATAGACCTCTCATGGTTCCTCTTTCTGGATGTTACTACATGATTCTACCAAATGATAGCATAATTGGTAAATTCGAGCACCGCAATCTTTACCTTCTTTTCCTCCGAGTATTTGTGGCAATTAAATATCAATTCTACTTTCTTTTCCCGTTCCAGGTATGCTTTCGGATAACTCCTTCCTTTGAATGGAGGAATTGTCATTTTGATATTGCCCATACTTCTATCAACACCATTTCCAGCAATATATATACCCATCTCATTCCTAACTCCTCCATCTCTCATTCTTCCTAACTCGACATCCACCAATGCATCCTCACTAATGTCACTATCCGCTTTCCATTCACCAGCAAAATCGGCTCGATGATCCTGCCTTCCTTGCCTCATTGCGTTAGAAATATCTCTAGGTTGTTCCCTATGTAAGTTAGCAAGCAATATGTCTTGCTGATCCAATCTGTCTCTCATCCTCAAACAACCTTTTGAACTATCGTATCACCTCATCCGACATGTTGACTTGGCTATTATTCATGCTTGAAGTAGAGTCGTCTCTATTCGACATCCTAATTCCAATTTAATATTTGACTCATGTATATGATTTCGTGTATCACTCAAATTGATTTTTCCTCTCTATTAGTTTAACCAATCTTGCGTTTTTTCACTCAATGCTTTCTTCTAAGTGTTTCAAAGAATTAATTCAGTCTCTCAATCAAAATTAATCCTTGTAGAGTTTCAAAATTAAATAAGAAAAATTGACTCTAGAATGATTCAAAAAGTAAGAATTGGCTCTTTGAATGAACACAAAGGAAATATTGAAGAATGTGTTTCTTGAATTTGAACTGGACACTTTTGAATTGAGAATATTTTTTTTTAACTAAAAATAATGAAATTATATGCTGCTGGCAATTTTTCAAATTTTCATTTTTTTTTTGTTCGAAAATTCAACTAAATACCAGTAAAAGAAACAAAAGCTCATTTGGATGCTAAATTAATACACAAACAAGTTTTTCTTTAAAATTTTTATAGATTGGAGAAAAAAAAACTGATGAACACGAATAATAAGGGGAATGAAAAACAAAGACTAAAACACAAGAAAGAAAAAAATGATATAACCTTGATTTTTTTGGAGCCTTACTCTAATACCAATTGATGCGAACTCACGTAGCAATGTGAACTACCAAACCCACACAAGATTGATTCAACCCAAGAAAGTCAAGAAATCAACGTTTAAATTTGATTTTAAAATATTGAATCAAGGAACCAATACAATCGCCGACAATATGTTAATCCCGTGATCACAAGACTCAAGAATCTCACTTGATTTACTTGAACGCTACAAGAAATATTCTTGATAAGTTCACAAATAATTCAATGAAAAACGAGAAGAAAACAATATGCCTTGCAGTAAAATCTCTCAAATTGTGTCTTTTATAATGAATAGAATAAATCCTATTTATACGGAACCTATAAAACTAACTAGAAAATGGAATTAAAATCTAAAAATATATTACAAAATAGAGTTTTAACTAAAATAGAAGATTAAGCAAAATTTGGAACATTCGCATCCAGAATTGCACTATGCGGCTGCATAGGCCTATTGACAGCCTTCAATTTTGATTCGGTATAGAGGCATGTGGCCGCACCCAGTTTTGTCATATGCGGTCGCATAGCAATTTGTCTTGCCTCCAAATTTTGAATTCTTGATTCCAAAACATTCCAACTTGTTTTCGTTCTCATGCCCAACATAGAACTTGATTTTTGACTTGTTAACTTCACCATCTCGGACTTCATAGCTTGAATGAGTGATTTCATGGTTTCATTGACTCTATTATATCTCGAATTTGCCTTTATCCTCTTCTCAACATACATCGAACTCTCGATAGTTTGTTGCCTTCTTTGGATCACATCACATGACTTGGCAATTAGAACGATTTGCAGAGGGCTTGAAAATGGTTTAGTTTGGTCTTAGTGGGGTACCAAATTGTGTGTAAGTAACCTAGCCATTGGGGTGTTGGCCGCATACGAATTTGTAATAAATATTAGTAGTCGAGGCAGCAAAATAGTGTGTTGACCCTTCATTGCCTTGTATTTGAATTTTCTTAATGGAGTAGTAAAGTTGGGAAGAGTCCCCGTAAATATTGTGTGTGCCCTTTATTTTGTACATTTCTTCACAATTAGCCAAATTCATGGTGAGTATAAATGGTTGATCAAACATACTCACCCGTCCCATTTATATAGGCAGACATTCCTTATTTTTTTAATCTTAATTATATAATGTTGTTTTTTTTATTGAGAATGTTTTATTTCGTCGTTTATTAATATATCCTCATTCAATTTGTCTAATTACAACCAATTTACTAGTAGTTGTTGATCATTAATTAAGGATAAATTAGGAAAGTTTTTGGCAATTTTTTTCCACTAACATTAAATCAGATTTCTTAATCCGTGTGAAAAACAAAACGAGTCTATATAAATGGGACGAGTGAGTATAAAAATGAGTGATGGATAAGTGTATAATATTTAAAAAATTCAACTAAATGTGTAAATTAAAATGATTATTAATCATTTATAAATATTAGCAAAACATGGGCCAACTATTTATGGCAATTCCCAATTAATCTTGATACGGTCATTTATGGGAAGAGGAAAATGGAGAGCTTTCTTGGAGTCCGTGGCATAATTTATCTATATTATTAAACAAAAGAGTGAAATTTGGGCATCCACCTACCAATTTATCAAAACCAATCTGCCACTAACAATATAAATTGCCACGTGAAACATGTGTTCTTTAATCACACTGCTAATCCGTGCATGGTGACAAACACTCCATTAAAATTTCAACTTAACACCTTATCAATCTAAAATTGTATAATTTTCTTGATATATTTTGTTGGATATAAGAAATTAAGATTGCTTCTAACTGCTATCCATTCTTTAATCCCACGTGAAACACTGCTATCCATGCATGTTGCAAAACACTCCATTAAAATTTCTCGGCCATCGCCTCTATATATAACAATCATTTTTTTCATCTTCTAACACGCTCATTGCACACTTGTTTTCCAGGTGACATATTCATACTCTCACATTAATTTTATACTCGTTTCTTCTAATCTGATTTCTCTATTTACATTCTGATATTTCGTTTTTATTGCATCAGGGTTTTCACAGAAGCTGTCGATAAACTCATCATGAAGGTCACAATTGTGAGCAGAAAGTTCATAAAACCAAGCACACCAACTCCCGAAAATCTTCGTACGTACAAGATGTCATGCACAGATGAGGTTAATCCAACTATGAACGTGGTTGGACTTCTCTACTATCCATCAACTGATATCATTGGAAATGTTAACAACTTGGCAAAATCCCTGGCTCAAATATTGCCACAATTTTATCCTTTTGCTGGAAGATATATCAAGGAGAATCATTCTGTTGATTGTAGCGATCAAGGAGCTGAATACGTAGAAGCTAAAGTCGACTGCAATCTTGTTGATATTATAGGCTCAGGAGTCCAACCTGTGGAGTTAAATGATCTTCTTCCAGTCGAAGTTGGTGCAGCTGATGAAGCCACTGATCCAGTTCTGTCTATTCAAATAAACAAATTTAAATGTGGTGGAGTAACCATTGCTACGGCCATTTCACATAGGGTTGTTGATGCATCCTCACTTGGCACATTCTTATCTGCATGGGAAAAGGCGAGTCGAGGAGATGATAGTACTGAACCCATTATTACAAAATTTGACTCCCCATTGAACTCACATTCTTATCTGCATGGGCAAAGGCGAGTCGAGGAGATGATAGTACTGAACCCATTATTCCAAAATTTGACTCCCCATTGAACTTTCCAGGAGAGAATTTATGTGAGCTTGATTTTGGAACCATAAGGACTAGGGATCCTACTCTTGTGACCAAAAGGATTTTGTTCGATAAGAAGGCAATATCAAATTTAAGAGCTAGAGTGAGCCACTTGTATGAAAGAAGTGATCGTCCAGCCTCGAGGGTTCTGGTTGTCTCTTCCTTCTTGTCAGAGGCTCTCATGCGTTGTGATCGCGTAAAACTTGGAAAATCGCGGGCTTGCCTCATATCCCAAGCAGTTAACATTCGCGAAAGAACAGTTCCACCTCTGTCGAAATATACTTGTGGAAACTTAGTATCACTGGGATTGGTGGAATGCCGTGCAGAAGGAACCAAGAGTCTGGACTTCGAGCACTTGGTCCCTCTATTGAGTAAAGTTGCCAAGAAAGCCGTTTTAGACTGTTCCAAGATCTTGTCAAATGGTAAGGATGGACACAAAATCCTCGTTGATGTCTTTGCAGGTGCAACTGAAAAATCACATGATGAAAACTTGAATTGTTTATGGTTTACCGACTGGTCCAAGTTCGGATTTTACGACAATGATTTTGGTTTTGGTAAACCTATTTGGACAAGCGTTGCAAATATTCCAATCAAAAACCTTATCATAATGTTGAATACGAAAGGGAACGATGGAATTGAAGCATGGGTGCATTTACATGAGAAAGACATGCCTTATTTCGAACAAGACGAGGAAATCAAAAGGTTAACCACTTAAAGTTTGGAAGAACCTTCAATTGCGAGGGTCAATAATGTGTAATGTAATTTTATTTCTACTTCAATAAGTGTCTTGGATTATGCTGAATCGTGTTTGCTACTTATTTAAGCATTGTTTGTGTTTGATGGCTTTGTATCAATAATAATGTTATTGAAGTTTCTTTGAAATTGTTTTGCTTTTTACTTTTGATGCAAATTGTTTATAAATATAATTGTTGAACTTGAATGTTTCCCAGTTTATCCATTTGTTGTGATCGTAAGAGATAGAGGTGTTGATCGTATTTTATGATTCATTTTTTGTTCCTTCACTAACTTTTGACATTTATTAGTAAATTTTAACTCAATACGCTACAAATGACGTCGGTTTATAATGATGTATTTTCATACACTAGTAAAAGTTGATCGATACGTAGAAATGTGAAAAAGAATAAGTGGACAGCATGCAGAAGATACTCAAAGTAAGAATAACAAATCTGAACTCCTGCTATGTTTTGCCATCAAACAAAATCTTGATTTTATCAAAACCTCCTAAAACTTGTATCAAATCTCATTCCCAGTGTGTATCAAGTTCTATATAAAAGTTTTCTCCTAGTATATTCTTTATTTGAATTCATGAAATAGTCGTGAACTTTTGTATCTTGAGTATGTAACAACCTAATTTTTTTTAATCATTATGTTTGAAAATCCCTTTAAGTTTTAATTATAGGATTTAATAAAGAAAAAATTATTATTTCAAAGAAAAAGAAAAGAACAAAAGAAGAAAAAATACAAGGGAAATATTTATAAATATGTATAATGGACATGGTATTGGCATGCGCATATATATATACATATTTATATATTTATATTTCAAAAAGATTACCTTAAATTATTACCAAAACGAAATAAGAAAAGTAGGATTTTTTTTTTCTCGTTTAACATTAAGGCACGCACCTTGTATAACTTAGGGCGCGTGGCTAAGGGGTTTAATGATAGTGTTGAGAAACTCATCATGAAGGTCACGATCTTTAGTAGAAAGTTTATAAAACCTAGCATAAACTCCCGAAAATATCCGTACATACAAGATATCATGCACAGACGCGGTTAGTCCAACTATTAACATCGTTGGACTTCTCTACTATCTATCAAGTGATAACAATGGAAATGTAAACAACTTGGAAATTCACTGGCTCAAATATTGCCATTGTTTTATCCTTCTGCTGGAAGATGTTAAAATCTTTCCTCATATAATCTTTCTGATTCACATACATAAAATATAAATAATAGGAAAACTAGAACCTATTTTGGCTATACAAATATTATGACTAGTACCATGGATGACCCTTAATAAAAGGGATTCTATATTTACATCTAAATCAAATCTAACAGCTCACGGCAACAATCCCCCTCAAATTGATGCATACAGATCTCTGATGTGCATGAATTGAGTTGTGAAAATCTTTGCTTGATACTATCTTTGTGAGTATGTCTGCAAGTTTGTCTTCAGACTTTACAAATGGGAACCGAATTATTTTGGCTTCTAGATCTTCTTTGATGAAATATTTATCCACATCTACATGTTTGGTGTGATCGTATTGTACTCGGTCATGAGAGATAGCAATTGCAACTTTGTTATCACAAAAGAGATCAATCTCAGAGGTAGGAGCAAAACCAACTTCAGCAAGCAGTTTTTTCTGGTTGCACCATATATATCATCTCATCAATGTTACCATTAAGAAACGCCTTCTTTACATCCATCTGATGTAGCTCAAGGTCAAAATGTGCCACAAGTGCTATTATAATCCTAAAAGAGTCTTTCATTGAAATTGGATAGAAAGTCTTTTTATAAGCGATGCATTCCCTTTGAGTAAAGTCATTTGCAACAAGACGAGTCTTATATCTTTTCATATTACCCTTCGATTCCCTCTTGATTTCATATATCAATTTGTAACCAATGGAACAAGTTCCCAAACGTCATTGTCTTTCATTTATTTCTGCATTAATAGCATCAATCCACTTTTGAAAATTATTACTTTTCATTGCTTGATGAAAGTTGATAGGACCTTCTTTTATCAATTCAATGTCATCCTCATATTCTTGGAGAAATACTATAAACTCATTCGGAATTGTATTTCTCATTTCTCTAGTGAATCTCCTTAATGACATTTGTTCTTAAGATTGTTGAGTTTGTTCTTTTGGAACAATCTCTTGATTGTGTATAGGAAATTTTGCAATATTGTCTTGATTTGAAATTACTTTTACAACAAGATCTGTAACAAGAATTTGTCTCCGATCCTAATCATTATCAATTGTAACAAAAGAAATGTAAACATATTCTTCAACTAAGACGAAAACTTTAACCTTATAACTTTATCTCCCTCCACAAACTCTACATCCTCAAGGAATCGAATATTTTCTCTTTTGAAAATTGACCTAATAGTGGGATCTTTAAAAAATTGTAACCTCTTAACAATTACTTTACTTGGAACTTTGTTGGGAATCTAAGCTGAAGCCTTTAGTGCTTCTACCTAGAGAGATCTTATTATACTGTGGGACGATTTCACATTCCTGTAGAAATTTAGCAAAAGGCCTTGGACGTACTCTTGATTCATCATATCCATCATAGTAGTCATTCCTATGGTAAGACCTGACTTGTTAAATTCTTTTACTGAGTTGATTTTCAACCTCAGTCTTGTATTCCTTGAACATGTATAGTGTTTATAATTTCTCATAGATGAGATATAGGTAATCAAATAAGAAAAATTCGTCTATAAATATAATAAATTACTGTTGAACATTCTAAAATACCGAATAATGAATCTTGATCTTTAAATCTTAAATATAAATGCTCAAAACATTCTTTTTTATTCTTGATTGTGTTAATGAATCTTGATCTTTAAATCTTAAATTTAATTGCTCTAAACATTCTTCTTGATTCTTGATTATGTGTTTATGGATCTTCCTCTTCAATATGTTTTCTCTTGTATTCTTGTGATGATTCTTGTGATGATGAGATGTCATAAAGAATGAGAAATTCATATGTGAATTGGAGACCATAACCCTATATATAGTTCCATATGTATTCGGCTCATCATCAAATACAAACCTTATTGTCTACACATATAATTCAAACAACACTTTATTTAGATGCACAAAGTTCAATTACTTAATTCTTTATTAGATCACTTTAATTTTGGACTTAACTTTAAAATAGCATTTATACACAATTAATTACATATGTTGGCTCACATGGCAAATTAAATAATTTTCCAACCATGCTTACACACACACACACACAGAGCAAACAAATTTTTTTAACCCAAAATAGATAGACAAATTTTTTTAACTCCAACCAATGTCCAATTGGCTAACCAAATCAAATTGATCCAAACTGATTTGGTTTGGTTTGGTTTGATTTGGTTTCAATAGTTGATTGGGTCGTTTTGGAGTTAGAATTTATCCAAACTGATTGAGTCGATATCAATTTCGAGTTTGGCTCAAAATCAACCCAACTCGAACCATGCTCAAGCTTACTGGCAAGTACAAGTTTAGGTGGCAACTGTATAGTACTAAACAATATGTTCACTTATATGCAATGTCACATGATTAATTTAATTGAACATATTAAGTGTGACCATCTAAACTGGTGTCAGATAACATTGTTCAAAGGATAATAGTATCTTGACTATTTTGCCTTCAACAAATATGACGAGTGATAAAAAAGAAAAAGAAAAATATATTCCTAATTTGAAAATGACAATCGATGTGAATATATTTGGCACTCTATCACACCGAGTCTTATTTTCTATATTTGCCACTTTGTCACACCAACTCTTTTTTTTTTTTTATTTCTTTATAGTTAACCAAATTTGGTGAGTTTCCATTGAGTTATTATTAAATTGTGTGCCTTACGTGCAAATTGACTAACTAAGATGTGAAATCTGAGTGTCATCACGAGTTGATTATGAAATTTAGAGCAAACCCTGTGACAATTATCCCAGTATGGCTTCAAGATCAAATAAATGCCAAGTGATGGGATTGGGAAAATTATTCTCTACTAAAAGCATGTTCGAAAAATATTTATAGACGAATTAAATTTTAAATACATAAAAATGAGTGATGATAAGTGGATAATATTTATAGAAGTGAAATATATAAATAAGTGATTTGACTGATTATTAATTATTTATCAATTTTAGCAAAACATGGGTTAATATTTATGGTTAGTCTCAAGTAATCTTGATATGGACCTTTGGGCATCCACCTAACAATGGCATTTATCAAAATTTAATCATCAATTCTATTATATTTAATCGCTAAATGAACATAATTAATTGCAATCATTGTAGTGGTTACACCTTATCAATATAAATTGAATTATTTTATTTTATTCTTCCTCAGTGATAAATTTCTTGATATGGTTTGTTGGATGAAAGAAATTAAGCCTGGATCTTATTATTTTTAAAATATATTTTTCTCTTTTATTTTTAACCACACATTTTTCAATAAAATAATATTATACACAAATCTAATATTTTTCTTTATTTTTTTAAGCACACAATTTTCATCAAAATAAAATACTATTTCAAAATATATTTTGGGAAAAAAAATGGGGTTCAAACAAGCTCTAAGATTGTATCTAACTGCTATCCATACTTTTATTTATTATTATTTTTTTAATCCCACCTGAAACACTTCTATTCATGCAGATGCGGGTTTAAGGTCACCATATAGCCAAGGTGTCATGGATTGCAGCTTCACTTAAGTCTCGTGACCCTATTGCAGCCGTAGTTTGCCTCAATTTTGACCGCACATTGTAAATATTAGTTTATTTTGAGTTGTAATTTTCATTCCATATAATAGTTTATTTCAATTATAAAATAGCTAGAAAATAGGAAAATTTTAGTATGATTCTTCGGCATAAAAACGTCTACTCCTAGCAGTTGGGTTTTTTGTTGCTAAGTCTATTATATCGTGTATTAGTCTNCCCAGCACTAGCCAATTCTAATTTTCTACTTTCGTCAATTGTGATTTCTTACTTTCAATAATCAATGATTCATTTCAATTGTGTTTCAACATTTCCATTATTTGTAATCAAAATCTCTTTCCTCTCTAAAAGACCCAAAAAAAAGTGGAAGGTAGTCTAGCAGAGCAGACTACTATCGCACGGTGTCCCTTTCTGTGTAACAATAAAGACATCCTGTGAAAGTTGGTATCAGAGCTGCGGCTCAAAACTCTCGATAAGAAAGCTATGGATCCAATTGAATCGAACACCACGGAAGTGGTGGATCATCCAAAGATGACTACAAAACAGTGTTTGGACGTACTTGAGATGGTAAATACTAGGTTGTGTTGTGCCATGGATGGCCTCGAGAAAAAGGTCGAGGTGACAGAGACAAAAATTCAGGAATTACACATTCAAATGGATGAAAGCCAGAAGGTTAACGCAGCAATGACTGAAACTGTTGCTATCATACCTGATCTGCGGGATGAGATGGAAGCGTTGAGAGCTCAATTACTAGTGCTTCAACGAGTGGTTGGCAACGGGCAAGCCATCGCACAAGAGCTTATTCATAGACTCAAAATTTTAGAACCGTGTACCTACGGAGGGTCACTCGATGCTAAAGAAGTTGGGAACTTCTTGTTCGATATGGAACAATACTTTCTTCCGACTTCGATCCAAG
>CAIGRB010122243.1:0-33077 GCA_903798255.1 Fraxinus quadrangulata | reverse complement strand
TAGCTATGTTATTTGTGACAATACATTCTATATTAATTGTTGCCTATGTTAAAGTCATTAAAATTAAGATTAGATAAACTTATTTTTTATGCCAAACAGCCCTTAAACATGATTTTTGTCCTACAAACTGCTCCAACTTTCAGCATTTTCAAACCCCTCAAATATGATTCTTTTTCTCCACTAAGGCATCACCATTTAAATTACACTATCCACTAACTAAGTGCCCTAACTACTCCCTACTTACATTATTATTTAAACTTCCATTTTGTTAACTGCCAAATTGTCACTCTTCATTTCATTTGAAAACATTAACCTCGTTCAACTCCTATAGCCACATTTTCTCTCACAAACCACCATCTATACACATAAATTTCACTTACCATTTATCCATAGATTAAAAGCACCTTTAAATATGGAATTTATCTGAAGGATAGGCTAGGAGAATGCTGCATTTTTTTTACATTGGAAACAAATAAGGTACTCAAACTCCAAACATTTGATATAGGGTGTTTCTGACACTTTTTTAAGCGAAGCAAAATTATTTGTTCTTGATTTGCATTAAAAGTGTTATTGTGTTACTCATGAGAAAATAGAAGCACCCTTTGGTGGTTCGAATAAGATAAGAAGAAAATGATTTTTGGTACTCGAAAAGGGTTATCAAAATCTGAGAATAAGTTGACTGCCTGATCAAGAGTTCATTTTACAACTTGATGGTGACACAAATAACTAAAGTTTGCATTTCCGGAATATGTATTTTTTCATCATTTATTTAAGTGTGTCCTACTAGGTATATACTTGTTGTACTCATTCCCTTCTAAAATGCTATAGGTTAACTCGAGGCATGGCATAGTGGCAAGTGCTTGGCGATATGGACTGCGTTGTAATTTTCTAGTAAAATTTTCAGTTATGTAAATCTTCTATGAACACTTAAATAATGCTTTTAAAAATGTTTAAACGTCCATTTCATCCAGTTTTTATACAATTCACGTCAACTATAATTTAGAAATGTCAGGTAGACTATGCGTGAAGTCCAATAGTTGCTGAATCGAAATTTCAGTTTCTGTCCTACTACTTAAAATTGGCATAAATTGGGTTATGGTGCATGTTTTAGAGTGAAATTGGTGGGGTTTGAAAGGTTTATGAGTCTTCCAATAGAATCCTTTAGAATTATCTTAAAATTTTACTCAAGAGAATAAGTTATGTCGTTTTAGTAAACTACATCAGGTCAATTTTGAAAATACAATACAGCATAGTTGAAAAGTATTTTCTTGCTACAAACGCTATCGTCGAGACCCCAATTTTTGATATGTTGTACGTGTACGAATTTTATAGTCTCTATTAATTTTTCATAAATTTTAGTCAACGGTTTCTAGGTCCAATATATTTTTCTTCTCGCTATTGCGCAATCAATGAAAACTTTTACATGCTTGTTGAACTTTCTCAAAATGTTTTCCAAAATCATTTATATCATAATTGTCTAAGTCTATATGGTCAAATGTTTAGATCTTCCATTATTTATTAAATATTTCAAACTCTCAATTTTTTCTTATTTACAATTTATTTTGGTTAGCGTTATAGACTTTTTTTTTTTTTTTGTAACGCGTTGAGTTATAAGAATTTGGGACGTTACAATTTGGTATCAGAGCGCGGTTTATTTTCTATAATCTTGCATTAGAAACCATATCTTATATCATGTCACATAGTCGTTTGATCAAATGTTTTAAAGAGGATCGTGAGCACTGTGCATGCCGTAGTCGCGCTGTGCCAATTTTGAGGTAAAGAAAGTTTATAAGTATGCTTGTATCTATGTGATGAGTTTGAGAAATTTTAATCTAGACACAACATTAAAAAGGTATATATGAATATATGTTTGAGTTTGAGTACTTCTTGTATCAAGTCATAATTGCACCAAGTATTTTGATAACGTGACCAAATTTTAAATGTTTATTTAGGCCCTTGAAATACCCCTTAAAATCATAATTCACTTTTATCTCTATTTTTATCAACTATACATTTTTCAATAAAATAATATTACAGGTAATCTCAAAACTTTTTCTTATTTTTTTAAACCACAATTTTCAAAAAAAAAAAATTAAAAAAAATACTATTTCAACCATTAAAAGTTCAAATAATAGGGGCAAACGGGGCTAATTTAGTACAATAACCCAAGTCAAGATAAAAAAAAATTTATTACTCAAACGATGTTATTAATTTATCAAACATTCATTTATCAAGAGATATTGTATCAAGGTTTTACAATATCCCTTGATGTTGCAACTATTGTTTTCCTAATATTCTTTTGGTATCTTCAAGGGACATTTCAAATCCAATTTAATTTAATAATGCAATAGTTAAACCATAACTTTGAGAATAGAATATGTTATTCGTTGGTGATCATCGCCCGCACTACCCAATGCATCCATTGAACAATAAATTAAGATGCCCACTGTCAACTATACTGGCGTGATGAATAGCATTAACCTCTAGATTAAGCTTGTGATAAAAAATACTGAAAATACTATGTCCACACAAAAAATAGAAATTAAAACTATTGAGGTGAAGCTGCCTGGAGCTTCAGCAAAGATTACCTCATAAAAAGTAACAAAGAAAAAGAACAGGAGAAAACAAAAAGAAGAGAATCAAAACCTACATAATTCACAATCAAAAGAAGACACGCAAAAGGTTTTGCAATTCAAAACATCCCCTACTAAATCATATTTCTAGCTCTTCAAAATCTTCAATCACTTTAAACTCTGGTAGCTTTTCCAGGGCTGTTATCATTGGCTCGTCTGCGGATGCTTCTGAACTGGTTGATATATTAGGAACGAAAGAGACCGGTGACTCAACTTGAATGGCTGGGGCCTCAAACATCGGGTGCTCAACATGAACTGATGGAACTTCAAAATCTGCATGATTCCCTATAAAAACAGGCAGTAATTAGAACCAAGAGGTTCCTCAACTCGAAACAAAAGTAAGATTAAAAAATGTGAGTCCTCAAGTCTACCTGGTGTTGCTATAGAAACTGGTGGATCCTCTGCTTGAACTAGTGAAAATTTAGTAGCCGATGGATCCTTATGAATTATTTGTCGAGAAATTTGCGGATTTTCTCCTCGAACAGTTGGATTGTTTACTGGTAGCTCTTCTACCCGAACAGGAGGAGCAGTAAATACTGGAACAGCCTGTCTTATGCAGACAGGTGGTGCCATGCCTTGGGGCCTCATCACTACTGAAGACTGAGGTGGAGGAAGCGGTGGTGTAGAGAAAACTGGAATTGCATTTCGTATTGTCACTGGTGGTGCAATTCTGTGGTGTGGGCTACAATGCCGCACTGGAAAGTAGGCTGTGGCTCTAGCACCGGGGAACTTCAGAGGTTGGACCTTATCCTTCTCCACCAATGATGGGGGACTCTCTTTTGTGGTAATGAATACCGGTTGGCTTTGAGTTCTCTTAGCAATCTTCGGGGATGCTGCATTGCTGTTTATTGTTGAAATAGGCCTATTACAAGGACCGGGTTTTGGGCATATGAAGGGAAGAATTTTTGATGATGGAGCCAGAGAATGCTGTGGTCTAGATGGCCTTGTATTTGGTGTAAGAAATTTTATTGGAAAAGAAAACTTCGCCAATTTTTCCTTCATGAGATACTTTTGCAAAGCCCGGGCCGCTGTCACATGCTCCAGCTCATCCTTTTGTGCCTTTTCTGATGACGAACTCTCAAATTGTTGCATTACTGAAAGACAAAAAGGTGAAAAATATCACACACAGTATCTTCTGCTTCGGCACGAATGAAAACTAAAAGAGAATAATATATCATAAATTGCTGAAGGGGATCAGTTAAAACTCCTTTTTTCTCTTTCTTGTTTATATAGGATACATCAATATGATTCAAAATTATTGTGATGGAGACATGGAGCAATAATGATAGTGAAATCCGGTACAGATAGCACTAGAGATTCCCCTATTTCAGTCTGTACAGTTTTGTTCTATTCATGGATGAGCTTATATGTACAAGATGAGATCTCATAGTCATAGCACATGATATTCAAATTTGGAACAGCACTTCGAAATTTAAAGGTTTTAGTTGAGCAGAACTATCAGTCGTAGAAGAAATAAGATCGATTGAATATTCACAAAACAGGATCATGTTGTCCAAAGAAGTTATTGTTAATGTAAATTCAATTACAATAAGAAAAGATGATTTTAACATAATTTAAAGCATAAGGCTAAATCACGATTAACGAAGTGGAGAAGTGATAAAGATATCCAATTTGATTGGAAGCTAACTGAGAAAATAAGAAGGCAAGTTCTATGAAACGCTTTTAAAAACAGTGTGGTTTGTATTGAGTCTTGGACCACTGAAAGACATTGTCCATCGGATAAATGTACCAGAAATGAGGACGTTAAAGATGAATGTGTGGTCATACTAAACTGCACGAAATAACCATGATGATGGGGCAACAAGCAAAGGTGGTACCAATTGAGAGTAAGTTTACAGGAAGAATAACTTAGATGATTGGGACATGTTATGTTAGGCCTAAAGAAACTTGCATTCACAAGAGCAAAGTGATCCTAATGGAACAATTTAGAAGAGGAAGATGAAGACGGAAATTAACATGGTTTAACGTGGTTGCAAAAATTTAGTCCCTGTTTGACGGTCATTTTTTGGGAAGAATGAATTTTTCAATAGTAAATTTTTGAAGAATGTGTGGTTAAAAAGTGGATTTTTTTTTGGATTTACGTGAAGAATATTTTATTTTTTAATTGGTTGTGAAGAATATTTTATTGTGAGAATGTATGGTTGAAAATTAGTATAAGAAAAGAGTTTTGAAAGAACGGTTGTCAAACAGGGGCTTAATTTTATATTATTCTCACTAGTATTAGAACTTAATCAGCCAGTAATCTATATAAAAAAATCATCTAGCTGACTCCTAATTAAATGCCAAAAAGGTTCAGTTAGATAATATGTTAGGTAAAACATTGAAAATACATTGGTGATTTTGAAACAGGCAATAAACACCTTCTCATTTTAACTGAATGTTTACTACAGAAATTGCAAACGTGAGTGGGTTTAGGTTTTGGCTCCTCTTAGTCATTTCTGAATACTTGATTGCCCTGATTGACTTTTAGATTTCTTAATAGGCCATGGAATGGATTGTATTGCAGTGCCAATTGATGAATAAATAAAATCTATGTTGTCAGTTTTCCCCACTCTCACAATCATGCTCATCCAACATTCACCGCCCTCCCCCTCCCAAATATTGATGACATCCACCATTGTGCCTAACATGCCACAGCAAAAAACTAAAATCACGGCTGTGTAGGAAACCTCGGATGAGTAATCATAGGAGACATTACAGGAAAGTTAGTGGAGGAAATTAGGGTTAATAATCTGTCCCTAAAGTTAAGGGAATTAGCTGTAGACTTTCCTTGTTTACTGTAACAGAAAATTGTATATATAGACTAGAATGAATTGTAAATTAAACACAAAAAATTAATAAAGTTTCTCTTCATGGTATCAGAGCCCATCTAGGGTTTTTGGGAAAAATACCACCTTCGCTTCCTGTTAATCCCAGCCTTAATTGGTGGTTGGTTTCTTATTTCTCTTCAGCCTTCATCGCTGTTTTTTTTTCTATTCATTATCCCCACCTATTATTTGATCCTACTCAATCATGACGGACGTTACATCTTCAACGCCATCGCCGCAATTGTCTTCAACTGTGGAGGAAGAACAGATTACATGAAGCACAACAGAGCTTCAGAACATTCAGGCAGCATATAGACTAAATGGAAAAAATTATCTGAAATGGTCTCAACTGGTTCGAACATTCCTAAAAGGAAAAGAAAAGTTGGGATATCTGCTGGAGAAAGCACCTAAGAGCGGAACGGCGGGATTTGAAGCGTGGGAAGAAGAAGATTCAATGATTATGTCGTGGCTATGGAATTCCCTCTCTCACCGAAGAAGATTCAATGATTATGTCGTGGATATCTACTGGAGAAAGCACCAGGGGCTTTATGTTAGAGCCACCTTCAACCGAAAATTCTGCCCTTCTAAGCTATAAATCTCAGGGGCTGGTACCGGACAAAGCTGCTGTGGACAAGACCAATCGATCAAGTGTGCAAAAGGATCACGAAGAGTTGTGGTGCACGTACTGCAAGAAACCACGACACACCAAAGAACGATGCTGGAAACTACATGGGAAACCATCCACAAAACAGTCGTGAATGGGGACAAAAAGGTCCATAGAACGATGCTGGAAACTACATGGGAAACCATCCACAATACAGCCGTGAATGGGGACAAAAAGGTGGCCAGCAAAGGCAGGCTCATGTGTCAGTTCAAGACTCAACTCAGGTGTTTGGAGGATTTAGTATAGAGGAAATCGAGAAGATTAGAAATATGCTGGAGACTGTTGAAAAACCAGCAACTAACAATTCTCAACCAACGAATCAGGGTATGTGTTCATTGACACTTTCAGGTGAGGCTCTAATCTCTCTTGGGTTAAATGCTTTAGATAATGAGCTTAGGAATGTCTTGATCCTTGATTCTGGTGCTACAGATCATAAGACCCAGACTTCAAATAAATTCAAAACTTATACCCCCTGTCCTAGCAATAGAAAGATTGTTATTGCTGATGGTTCTACAACTACAGTAGCAGGAATAGGAGATGTCCAAGTTACCCCAAAACTGGTGCTTAAAAATGTTCTTCATGTCCCCCACTTATCTACAAATTTGGTTTCCATACAAAAGCTTACCAAAGATCTAACTGGCTGCATTATATTCCATGATTCCTGTTGTGAATTTCAGGACCAGGTTCGGGGAAGAGGATTGGACTTGCTAAGGAGCATAATGGACTCTATTACTTGGATACATCAAGTCAACCGGAATTCCGTAAATCTGCCCTGTCCACGTTTTTTTCTTCCAACAAGGATGTCGTCTGGTTACATCATAGGGGCCTAGGTCATGTGTCATTTCCTATGTTGAAATTAATGTTTCCCTCTTTGTTCAAGGGAATTGATGTTCAATCTTTTCATTGTGATATTTGTGAGTATGCGAAACACATTCGTGTACCATTTCCCATCAGTAATAAAAGATCGTCATTTCCTTTCTTTTTAATCCATAGCGATATTTGGGGGCCATCAACTGTTCCAAACATCTCATGGTCGAAGTGGTTTGTCACATTTATAGATGATTGCACAAGAGCCTCTTGGATCTATTTACTCAAAAATAAGTATGATGTGAGTCATATTTTTCCTATCTTTCACACAGTGATTCAAAATCAATTTGGCACCAAGATAAAGCACTTTTATTCAGATAATACTCATGATTATTTCAATCAAATCTTGAGTCCGTATTTCCAAAAAGAAGGAAGCATACACGAATCATCCTGTATCACCACTCCACAACAAAATGGAATGGCGGAAAGGAAAAATCGACATCTTCTTGAGTGCACTAGAGCTTACTGTTTCAACAAAATGTGCCAAAAACATATTGGGGAGAAGCTGTACTCACATCAGCTTATGTCATAAACAGAATTCCTTCTAGGGTCTTGGGGTTTCAAAGTCTGCTAGAATACCTGTCCAAATTCTACACCGACATTCGATCTTCCTTCAATCTCACTCCTCGGGTTTTTGGGTGTACTTCCTTTGTCCATGTTCATAGTCATAACCGTGGGAAATTAGATCCTCGTGCTCTTAAGTGTGTCTTCGTGGGGTACTCATCTACCCAAAAGGGTTATAAATGTTACCATCCACTTACTAGAAAACTCTCTGTCTCAGCCGATGTTACATTCGTTGAAAATAAATCCTATTTCACCACTCCTTATCTTCAGGAGGAGTTACATACACTTGAAGATAAGGAGTCAAACTTTCCACCACTAGAGTCGTCCAAATCTGAATCTCAAAAATCCCAAAAGTCAATTCCACAATCTGACGGGTTGGAAGAAAAAAGGGAACGAGATGATAAAATCTTTGACTGGTTTCGGTTTGGCCAAGTGCATGCAAGGAAAGGAGATCCCATCGTGGCTACAAAGCAAGAACAATCCTCTGAACTAAGCTCCGGAAATGAGGTAACAATGAGTGAATCAAATCTGAATTCTATACCACCAACAGACCATCCCTTTACCAATCCTGAATCACCTTATCCCGAGCCTCTTAGCCTTGATCAGGACCTACACCTGCCTATTGCTGTAAGAAAAAAGACCCAAGAATGCACAAAAAGACCCCTATATCCATTGTCTCACTTTGTGTTTTTTGAGAAGTTTTCCCTAAGCCATCAAAGTTTCCTTTCCACCTTAAACACACCTTCTATTCCCAGCTCATTGTCTGAAGCATTATCAAAGAAAGAATGGAGACTTGCTGTGGAAGCAGAAATGAATGCATTAAAGAAGAATGAGACTTGGGAATTGGTTGATTTACCAAAGGGTAAGAAAGCAGTGGGTTGTAAGTGGGTATATGCAGTAAAATTTAAGGCAGATGGCTCCCTAGAATGCTACAAGGCGAGGTTAGTCGCAAAAGGATATACACAGACGTATGGAGTAGTTATCAAGAAATGTTTGCTTCGATAGCAAAGATGAATACAGTGAGGATTTTATTGTCCTTGGCTGTTATTTTTTATTGGGAATTGCAGCAATACGGTGTGAAGAATGCCTTTCTCCACGGAGAATTAGAAGAAGAGATTTATATGAACATTCCATCGGGATTTAGTGGGGTTGACAAGAACAAGGTTTGTCGATTAAAAAAGGCATTATATGGGCTGAAACAATCCCCACGTGCTTGGTTTGGACGGAATGCTAAGGTGATGATAGCTAGTGGCTACAAGCAAAGTAAAGGAGATCACTCGCTTTTCGTCAAGCATTNGTGATGATAGCTAGTGGCTACAAGCAAAGTAAAGGAGATCACACGCTTTTCATCAAGCATTCGGCCTCAGGGGGAGTCACTGTTTTAATTGGGTACGTGGATGACAATATAGTGACAGGAAACGATGAAGTAGAGAAGGAGGCCTTGAAGCGATGTCTAGCCAAGGAATTTGAAATAAAAGATTTAGGAAGATTGAAGTATTTCCTTGGAATTGAGGTGGCTCGATCAAGACGGGGAATTTTTATTTCTCAACAAAAGTATGTTACGGACCTGCTGAAGAACAGGCATGACAGCTAGCAAACCGGTTGGAACTCCCATTGAACAAAATCACAGATTAAGTGAGGCTCTTGGAGATAAAGCAGTGGCCAGAGAGATGTACGAAAGACTTGTTGGGAAACTCATCTATCTCGCACATACTAGGCCAGATATAGCTTACTCAGTCAGTGTTATCAGTCAGTTTATTCATGATCCTAAAGAAGTTCACCTACAAGCAGTCTACCGAGTGCTTCATTACTTAAAGGCACATCCAGGGAAGGGAATTTTATTCAAAAAGGGATCTGCAATTGATCTGGCAGTTTACACGGATGCAGACTTTGCAGGGTCTCCAGTCGATAGGCGATCAATTCGGGAGATTGTACCTTCCTTGGAGGAAACTTGATATCATGGAGAAGCAAGAAACAGAGTGTGATAGCAAGGTCAAGCGCTGAAGCAGAGTTCAGAGCTATGGCAGCAGGAGTGTGAATTATTGTAGGTTCAAAATTATCCTAGAGGACCTGAAGATTCAATGGAGCAAACCGATGAAGCTATAATGTGATAACAAATCAGCTATAAGTATAGCCCACAACCCAGTGCAACATGATTGGACAAAACACATAGAGATAGATAGGCACTTTATTAAAGAGAAGCTAGACAGTGGACTGATTTGTACTCCATATGTCCCGACAGGACTTCAACTTGCAGATGTGATGACAAAGGGACTATGTAACAACATGTTTTATGAGAATATTAGCAAGCTGGGAATGGAAGATCTATATTCACCAGCTCGAGGGGGAGTGTAGGAAATCTCGGATGAGTAATCATAGGAGACATTTACAGGAAAGTTTGTGGAGGAAATTAGGGTTAATAATCTGTCCCTAAAGTTAAGGGAATTAGCTGTAGACTTTCCTTGTTTACTGTAACAGAAAATTGTATATATAGACTAGAATGAATTGTAAATTAAACACACAAAATTAATAAAGTTTCTCTTCAGGCTGCATCATTAATAAAATCCAAAACCCAGTTTGGACAGCCCTTTTTATAGTTCTACTAGGTATTGAGTCATCAGTCGGGGAAAAGAGCGAGAGAGGATGAAGAAGGAAAAAGAGAACATTGTATACATCTTTATCTAACAATATTCAAGCTGACTTCTAAATTATTTCAGGAAAATAGTATAGAATATGGTGTTTTTGCCTTCCTATTCTTCAATAATGCCTCGAAATTCTTCGGTTATATAGTCTACTTGCTGGAAATACACAGTGCACAAATATTAAAATCAACGCATCTAGTTTACATATCCTTTTTTCCATGGAAGAACATAAATTCCACAAAACTGATACAACTAAAAGCAGGTTAACGCGGATTTTGATATCTTACATGATTTCAAAGATAACCAAGCTGACATTGCTGCATTCTTTTCTGCTTGCTTCTTATTCTTAGCTGGCTCACCGGTAAATGTAACGCCTGCCAACTCTACAGTACCTGTAAAGACAGGAAGGTGGCCTAGGCCTGATCTGAAAGTCGTATATGCAGGCAAAGATGATCCCACTCTTTGCGAGACCTCCTGCAAGAGATTCTTATAAACACCCGTCTCATCCTGTATGTCACAAGGTCCAGAAGAGCAACAGCATCAGAGAGCAATCCATGAGAAATAAGAAATGCTAAAAAAAATTTAAGAGAAAGACTGCACATGGGGTTCACAAATATGGCATAACAGCCTTAAGTTGCAGACATCAAGATGTTCAGGCTGACAAAGAAATATATGTACTAAGCATTGGAATGATAAGAATCCATGATTTTCATATACATAGTAGATTATTTTTGTACAGATGGCACATCATGCATACTTCTGAATATTAATCATCCATTGTTTACCCTCCTTTTTGTTATTTTCTTCCTCGCCGATCTCTTTTCATACTAGCCTCAAAGATTTCTCTAAGTTCAGCTTCAGCAACAATGGGCATCCACAGAACTTCGCTTGGCATTTAGAAAGTCAATAAGATCAAATCGCTGCCATCATTGATCACTATCATTAACAGGTCAAATGCATGGGATAGCAAGTCATGCTACTTAGAATCTCTGATCATCATTATAATGTATTACAGATATCATATCCCATTGAAACCCCAAAGTTTTCATAGGAATAAGTTATTACAATATATTCATATTATTTTCAGCACACTCAGTTCAACAGTTATGTTTTCAAAATGCAACGTACTTTACTACCTTCTATATTTATATTCCATAGAATAAATAATTTACTCGTTTGACTGAGAAGTATAAAGGCCCTACGTGCTCCAAGTTCTCAATTTACCTAACCACTCTCGTGTACATGCTCCACAGGTTGATAAGTAGTAATTCCAACGAGAGCTCAAAAGGAGTGGACAGAACATTGAAGTTTGGCTATGGAGTTACAAGGATTAAGTGGTCAATGGAGCTTGGCTATGAATGATGCTCAAGCTTGGATGAGCAATTAAGTCAAATAAGTTAAATAAATCTAGCATGTTTTCCCAATATCTCGCTACCACGCACAGCCATCCAGGCTCAAGTCATGCTTACAAAATAATAAATGAGAAAAACTGTGCCACCTGTCAAGCTTCACATTTGAATTGTTTTACCATAAAATTTACAATGAAAAAATGTAAATTAAATATGTTACATCTCTCATATGCCACATCATGTGGTCCTAGGAATTCCAAATGCACACATAGTTGATCCTATCCACCTAGGTGATTTTCATGTTCGACACAATAAAAATTTGGTAAGAAGTTGATGAACATGTTATATTTGCTTATTAGAAGTGTAAAAATATAGAACATAAACGTAACTAAATGTTAAAGCTACACCTTTTGCATTATTTAATGTTCTGAAACGACACAAGCAGAAACTGGTCAAGCAGAAACTGGTGGAGACAAGCTCAAGTTAATTTCTTATCAAGCTTGGTTTGGCTTAATTTCTTTAAATCTAAAGTTCAACCTAACCTGTGTCTGCAACGGTATGCATTATATCATTTGATCTTATAACCTAACGTGGGGTACAATATTAAAGACATGCACACCGAGTAAATCAGCTAAGCATGAGATGTAAGACATAATACATAATAAAACAAAAAGTAAAAGTTACACCTTTGTCTTCCTATTTAATGTTCTGAAACCACACAAGCAGTAATTGGCCCAGACAAGCTATAGTCATTTACAACGAGCTTAGCTCGGCTTAATTTCTTTAAAATTCAATTTGAACCAATCTGTATCTGCAACGGACGCATTTTATTATTTGATCCTATCTCCTGATATAGGGAACACTATTAATGACATATTTACCATGTAAAGCAGCTAAGCATGACATTTAAGAAAATAACAGGTATCCTTATGCTCTATTGCAAAGCAAAATAGACTAATTGAAAATTTCATAAATTTCTAATAATCTGCTACAATTAAATCAAGTAAACCAATTCCACACTAGCAAAAGTCACGGATAGTTTAAATTATCCGTAATGCTAACAAAAATATTTGTAGTGAATCCTTCAGATAATATCCCTTACTTGAGCTATTTACTTTAGCATCAAAACAAACCCTAACAGAACGCAACCATTGAAACTTATTGCTAAAAGATAAAGCTCATCCAGAATCATAGCCCACATACCACTAACAGAACAGGAAGATCTTGATGCTAGAGGCGGCTTCATTTCCCTATAGAAACTTAATTTGTAGAAAGTTCCTCTAAAGAATGCAGCTTGACCTATTATTTTTACGAGAAAGGCCCAATACCAAATACAAGAAACAGAGAAGCTTCAGAAGGTTATCATATCATTTCCTCTTTCCTAGTAAATTTCTCAACAAATTCACATAAGCAATCCCAAATGATGCAAATCAAAAATTAACTTCACAAAAATGTTAACAAAAGCAAACAGCAAAAACACTTACAAGAATCCTGGAGGCAAGAGAGTTGGTAGGACCACGGGTGGAAAGGTCATTGAGCGCTACCTCAGCTGCGGAGTGCTCAGCCTGGCGGAGCGTGGAGCAGTAGTTGGGGCTCTCAAACGTCTCGCCGTTAAAATTGACGGTAGCCTTGAAGCGCGGCGCGTGATCGGGACCTTCTCTGATGCACGTGTACGACGGCAGATTGAAGCAGCTACGCTGCGCCAGCTCCTGTAGCTGGTTCTTGTACATCTTTACACAAAGAAACAAAGCGAAAACAAATCAAATAAAATCCACACAAAAAATATAAAATAAAATAAACTACACTCAACTTCTACTTAAAATGCAAATTTGGATTTGAGAAAATGCATCATTAGACTTAGAGAGAGGAGAAAGAGCCTAGAGTACATTATACACAGTGGTTTCATGTTGGTATTTAAGACGGATTAAGTAAACATTTGGCCCCTACAGTTCCGGTCAAATTTCGTCTTAGTGTTTAATGTTTATTTTGTTCCAAATCAGTCACTTAAAAAGCTTTTTAACAGCTTCAATCTGGTGTCTACATCAAATTTTACTTGTATGTTATTAATACAAATTGAACGTTTAGTTCCATTCTTACTAACTTAAATCGTGTTAAGAAAATGAAATCAATTGATTTCCTACCTCATTCAAATCTATTTTAATTTTTAGGATGACAAGATGTTCCACTTCCCTTTGTCAAGGGAAATCGAGGTGGGAACCAAATACATGGTTCCCGTCTCAAATGTGTTTTGACTTTTAATTTTAATTTTAATTTTAAAAGTTGAATAATATTTAATAACTAAAAATGAGCCCTTATTTGGATTTCATTATTTTCAAAATACACTTTTCTCTTTTATTTTCAACCATATATATTCTTCAATAAAATAATATTATACATTAATTCAAAATTTATTCTTATTTTTTTATCGCACATTATTCATTAAAATACTATTCCAAAATGTATTTTAAACAAAATATGGGATTCAAACATGCTATAAATAAGTAAGAGAGGCAAAAAAAAGAAAATTTATTAATCTTAGACCGTTGTCATCCCATTTTAGAGTGATTAAGGCTTGAGTAGCAATGTGATTAAAGTCCATTGGTTTGTAGTGATGTACATAGGATTTGGCATTAAACCTACTAATAGAGCTACTATATTGGAATATTACAAAAGTTTAGTGAGTAATTTGGAACAATAAAAATGTCAAAGACCAACACGAAATTTCCTTACAACTTTAGGAACTAGGTCTGTATTTAACCCTAATTTAAGTCACTAGCGAGAATGCTATCATACAGTAGGTGGTATGGTAAGATATAGGGGAGAATGATCTGAATTCTGGTAGCGTAGGTTTATTTTATTGGATTGTGGTTTTTAGGTATTAATTTAGAATAAATGAATTTTTTATAGCCAATGATATGTTCAATGGGAAATTTATGGTAGTATAGTTGAGGAGGTAAATATAAATCTCTGAGTTTATTTTCGAGAAAATAAAAACTAGGATCAAACGATGATAGGTCTTTAACTTTCAAATGGAGCATTTACGTTCTCAATCTTTCATTTTAAGTGACACTTAAGTCCCTAATGAAAAATTTTACCCCAATCCTTAGCTAACAAGCTAAATTTTTACTAGAAATACCATTTTGCCCTTGATTATAAATAAATAAAATGAAAAAGAAAATGCAAAAGCAAAAGCATCAAATGAAAAATCATATTCGACTGCATTGTTGATAGTCTTGAACTCGAACTTCACTGCGCAGTTGAGATTGTGTCCATCGAGGGTAACTAAGACCACACCAGATCCTGAGACTGAGCCCGTGTTCTCAGTGAACCATCTACAAACAAATTCCAAGTTAGAGATTTCGCGAGCTCCATTATTTTGTCCATCTCTAGGATGTTGACAAATTTTGCCAAGAAATCCGCAAGGGCCCGACCTTTGATAGCAATTCTTGATTTGAAAACAATGTCAAACTCACTGAGCTCAACTATCCATTTCAACAATCTTCAAGAAGTGTCGGATTTAAGAAAGCCCGATATAGGTTGCATCCGTATAGTAGTGGAATGCTCTGAGAGGTGTTCAATTGGCATAATCGTTAGTACTTTCGAGTCCTTGCTACTAGCCAACTTGAACAAGGCATCAGCTTGAGCGTTTTCAACACATGGAATTTGAGCTAACTCGAATTTCTCAAAAGATGGGAGTAGATCCATCACCATTTTGAGGTACGCAGCCGTGCTCTTTTCTCTAGCTGTGAAGTTGCCATTTTCCTGTCTAACTATCAATTGAGAATCACTTTTAATGAGCAAACTTTTCACATGCATTTCTTTAGCTAACCTTAAGCATGCTATAGTGCCTCATATTCGGCTGCATTCTTGGTAGCCTTGAACTCGAACCTCACTGCGCAGTTGAGCTTGTGTCCCTTGGGGCTAACCAAGACCACACCAGCTCCTAAGCCTGAGCTTTTGTTCTCAGTGAGCCATCTACGAACAAGTTCCAGGTTAGAGATTTCGCGGGCTCCGTTATTTCTTCCATCTCCGGGATGTTGAAAAATTTTGCCGAGAAATCTGTAAGTTCCTGACCTTTGATAGCAATTCTTGATTTGAAAACAATGTCAAAGAAACTGAGCTCAACTATCCATTTTAGCAATCTTCTTGAAGTGTCGAGTTTCTGACGCATTTGTTTGAGCGGGAGTTGGTTAACGTGAGTATTGTATGAGCTTGAAAAGTATGGCCTCAACTTTCTAGATGCAGTGGTCAAGGCTATAACTAACTTTTTCATATCATGGTAGCGAGTTTCGACAGCCAAAAGTTCCTTACTCACATAATAGACAGGTTCATTATAGACGACCAAATAGAGTTGTAAAACCTCTCGAGACTTGGGTTTTGAGAAGAGAGGGCCTATCCTATGAGCTTTTTCAACCCCTAAAAGGCTTCTTCACACTTCTTCGTCTAGTGGAACTTCTTGCCTCCTTTCAAGATCTTAAAGAATGAGAGGCCATTGTCGATAGCCTTCAAGATGAAATGGCTTAAAGTAGCCACACGCTCGATCAAACTTAACAACTCCTTTGGTTTTTAAAGAGACCTTATCTCCACCAGAGCTTAGATTTTTTCTGGATTCACCTTTATGCCTCTTTGGTTAACCATGTATCCCAAGAATTTGCCGACAACTGCACCGAACTCACATTTGAAAGGGTTCAACCTCATGCTGTACCTTCGTAGAATTTGGAAAGTTTCATCCAGGTGCCTTACATGGTCATCCGCCTTTGAGCTTTTCACGGGCATGTCATCCATGTAGACCTCCATTGTTTTGCCAATGAGGTTGGTAACCATTTTGTTAACAAATCTCTGATAAGTAGCATCGACAATCTTTGGCCCGAAGGGCATCATCTTGTAACAATAAAGACCTCAATTAGTGACGAAAGAGGTGTTTTCTTTGTTTGCCAGGTGTATAGGGATTTAATTATAGCCTAAGTAAACATCCATAAACTCAAAAGCTCGTGTCCAACAGTGGAATCCACAAGTTGGTCTATCCTTGGAAGGAAAAACTATCTTTTAGATAAGTTTGGTTAAGGTTGGAGAAGTCTATGTACACCCTACTTTTACCATTGTGTTTCTTTACCAAGACTGGGTTTGAGACCTACTTTGGGCAAATGGCCTTCCTGATGAAGCTGTTCTTTATCAACTTCTGTACTTCTTCCTTTAGGGCCTTATATCTTTCTAGGTTGAGTGCCCTTCTTTTCTGTCTATGCGGGGTAACCTTAAGATCAATTTTCAGGTAGTGACAACTGACCTTAGGATCAATGTCTAACATGTCCTCATGCCACCATGCAAAGACATTAAGATTTTTATACAAAAAATCCTTGAGTCTCTCTTTGGATTCCGATGGCAAGCATTTTCCCACCAAGGTTTCTAGCTCCTCCACTGGTGCTGCTCGGGATTCAGACTCAATAATACCAGGGTCCAATTCATCAGCATGACCACCTGCTCAAGGGCATTCGTCATCTTGGCGTCTTCATGACCAAAATTTTGGCCTCCTGAAGCATCAACCATATCAGCATCCATTAGCACTACGTTGACATTCCTGGTTTTACTTTTCTTATCGAGTTCATGTAGCATACCCGTGTTCTTTTTGGTCACCTCTAATTGTGGTAATTCCATGTTTAGTAGGGAACTCCACGCATAAGTGAAGAATGAAGGTGACCCTATAGGTCCTTTAAGGCGGGTCTACCTAGCACCCCATGGTAGGCTAACATGTTATCCACTACTAAGAATTTCATGAAGTTTAAAGCTATTTGAGATGGCTCTCCCATTTCCAAGCAAGGGTTATTTTTCTTGTTATCACCAGTGAAGCCGTACAAGGGGATTATAATGGGAGTTAACTCGTGATCAACGATCATCTTGTCAAAAGTGGTCCCAAAAAGGATGTTGAACCAGCATTTGCTTCAACCCATTATGAGCTACAATGGCCCTCACCACGAAGGAGACACACTGAGGAAAGTGTACACCCTCGACATCTTTCTGAGTAAAGGCAATGGGCGGTATTTGCCTCCGGAAACTACTATCCACTATGTAGCTAGTCATTGGAGGGCCTTAGCTTCTCTAGCATAGTTCCTTTGTGAGTCCTTGTATTGCCCCCCAATGTAGGGTCTTCCAAAAATTGAATCGATTTCATGGATGGGGTTCCTTTTGATATGATCTAAGGTGCCATCGAAACATGATCACAATGCGATAAGATAAAGATTATATGACGATATAAACATTGAGGAGTAAATCGTGGAAATCGGGCGAGAAGTGGGTGACANAGATAAGGTTTATATGATGTTATAAACAGTGATGTGCAAATCGTGGAAATCGATCGAGAATTGGGTGTTAATCGGGTAGGTAATGAATGAACGATTAAGGAATTATCTCTATAAAATATTTTGGGATCTTAGGGTAAGTAAATGGGATTGTAAACACATTAAAATAAGCCAAAGATACTTGATTTGTACCTGCAATGGTAGGTACAAAATCAGATTTTAACCCCAAGAGACCACCTCATGCTTGGTATACATTTTGCCTATTGATTCATCATTATAATAGTAAATTTCTTTACTCTTATGCATTAGCCACGTCTACCACTTCTTTAAGACTTCAAATATGTAGCATATTATCTCTAAATTTCATATAAACTGTCTAAGGATTGGTACAAAATCAGAATTTAATTAGAAAGAGACACCTCCTACTTAACATGTGATGACTTGTCACTTTAACATCAAATTCCTTCAATCTTAAGGCCTCCATCACGTCTTATAAAGTCTTAGTACTTTATATTGGAGAGACATATATCTTATAAGTCACATATGGATCCAAATATGAGAAAGAAAAAGTTCAATATGGCTGCATGAAACCACATCCTGCTTGGACACCTCATGCTTGAAGATACTTGTCTTTTAATCTCCAATTTCTTCATCCTTAAGTATCAAGCAGGACCTTATATAGCTCCTAAATAGGACACTTAATCCTAAAGTTGTCCTCAAGTTATCCCCAAGTGAAAGAGAAAAGAGCTAAAGGAAAATAGAAAACAGAAAGCTGGAAATTGGGAGTTCAGGGCAGCTGAATTAGTACATTGTTTTGTGGTATGTCTTTATTGTTTTTGAGAGTCTTATAGCCTCTTGAACCTCTGGACTTTATTAAGATAGTGTTGGGGTTGTGGATTGAAAGAAAACAATCTGGACAGAGATGTGGATTGCTGGACTTGAATGGGTTAACATTTGATTTTAAGTAATCCTTTGGGTATAACTTATATTTATCAATATGAATGTTTTTATACAAGAGTTAGAAGTATAGAAATGATCTTTAATTGGTTAGAATCCAATTTTTGAAGGTTTAGTTCAAGTGAAACTCAAAATAGCCATGAGGGAAATTGTTTGATTTGGTGTCTGTAAAAAGGAATACCTTAGAAGCTGTAAACCCTTCACTTGTGAAAAAGAGAATTGATTTACACTCCGTAGAAGCGCGCACACACAGAAAGGTAAAAAGTTAAGTAAAAATCAATTTAGAACTACGATGCAAGAATATATAGTAATGTTGAAATCTTTATATAACGTTGATAATGAGCTCATTGTATATCATGTGATGGTTATGATCATTGAGTATGTAGTTTCGAAAATATTGACAACGATTTTGATTTAGTATGTCATTAATGAGCATTTTCATCTTTGTGCACAACATACGTCCATGGTTGAAAATCTAGCTCACACAACATGATTGTAAAATTGAGTTTTTCTCATAAAATATTTTATTGACCAGTATTAGGGCACCGAGACATGTAAGGAATACTTATGTTATATGTTTTGGCACTGCGGGTAATACTTTCTGGATGATTGCAAAGGTAGATAGGGGATGGGTGGACCACTCGACCGTGCTTTTGTGATATTATGATTATTGACGCTACTTTCTGGGGTGATCATAGGGGCAATTAGGGGATGGACCTCTAGTGATCACAAGAGGATGGTCCACTCGCCGGTGTCAATATCATATTGCCCGTTTGATTATTGATTATTAATATTGATAGTGTGTAGAGCTCTATCTGGTGCATAGTAGGTGGGTTAATGGCCCAATGAATAATTTCAATGAAGTTACTTCTAGTTGATTCCAATGAATATTTGAGCATAATAGATCCTTAGCATGGGGTCAGATACCATTATGACTCATACCCATGTCATGCATGGTTTTTGTTTACTAAGCATTAGCTTATGTAGTTCTTACATTGTAGGTAAGCATGGAACCTCATAGAAGGCATCGCTGGCTGTGGAGCTCTTACAGGATTCCAGATTTCAATGTACATGGATGATGACCTATAGGGTTATTTTGTGGACTTTAGTTGTATTATATTTTGGGGATCATGTATGACTTTTGAAATGACATGTAGATACTTTTACAACCTCATGATAAATATGTTGGACTATGGATTTATTATTTTTTGTTTTAGTATACTACAAGGATATACTGGTAGAGATGCTTTCATTTTATTAAAAAAATGCGTATGTGAATTTGGATGTCTAGGTCAAGTCTTCAATTGTATTTCTACACTAGTTAGTATATTGTTATCTATATGAATAGGGTGTTACACCTGCCTAGGGTGTTCGGTTATGTCTATATAGTCTGTTGTGTCATGAGTGCAGGAACGATGGTAAGTACAATATTGTAGGGGTATTTGGCCTAATCCTAGGTTCTGAACCTCGCTTTCAACCTCTCCTTCTTTGGGAGGCCCATTTCCCGGATCTAGTTTGCCTTATGTTGGTTTCAAGGGTCATTTTCTCGTAAGCCAGTGTGGTCATGGCGTTCAATGTGGTTATGGCAAGTGGTTGCCCGGAATTGGGAACAACTTCATTACCAGGCTGGTTCCATTAGTAGTCCATTAGGTGAGATGTGGGTCATCTTCCATGCTATCTCTACGGGGATTGCAGAACCCTGTTGGCTCTATTTCGGTGATCAATCAACTCCTCATTGATGATCTCGCGTCTGATCATTTCTAACAAGACGCTTAGTTTGTGGGGTCCTAATTCTGTACATTCCTCCATAAGAGGGTGTCCATATTTAGCCTACCTCATAGTACAGATAATGCCTCCCGATTGGTGACTTGCATGCAATATGTCATCTCGCCAGTAAAGCTGGCCAAGAAACTCTTCAGCGACTCCCCATATTGTAGCCTCATGTCTTGGAGACGTTGGATATAAACATCTCCTTCCTTACCCACAGCAAATCATTTCAGGAATGTACTTTTGAACTTTGGCCAACTCTTTATACTCCATTGGGGTATCCTACTATACCAAATTTCAGTTGCCTTACTTAAAGTTAAATGGAAGGCTCTGCATTTAACGACTGAGGGCGCCTCCCGGACTCATGTGTGTTTTGTAACTGTTCAAATGCTTAGCTGGGTCGCCTTTTTTGTCATACTTTGGTATCTTTGGCAGTACATAGTGGGATATGAGCATTTCTCAGCTCTTGAGAAAAGGCAAGTTTCTGTCATCGCATCGAGTTGACAAGATCTTTGGGGTTCATCCAAATCTTCCTCTTCATATCTGGGTGGAAGATAAGATGGTCCTGCCTGATCCCTCACCATATTTTCCCTCATGTTGCACCTATTCCTAGGTGGGATAGTACCTAGGACATGTCCTTACCTTTTCTCCGATGGCTGGGTCGAAGGAGGTGGTGTTCCTAGGTGTCGGAGGTTGGTAGGATGACATGTGCCTAGGTGTGGGAAGTGGCTAGAATGACCTGTGCCTAGTTCCTGCAGGGCTGATTCTATCAAACACACTAATAGACCTTTGTGGCATGCATTTTAGCATGGATTCGGGGGAAAAATTATCATCCATGTCAACATGGGATTCTGTGGGTTGGCCAGAAGCATACTTTGAGAAAATATCGATCCCCACTTTCCTTTTAAGGGGGGTAACTTTTCTAGCCTTCCTGAGATATGGGGCCCTCTGACTTTGGACATCATCCTTACATGAACAGTATCCTTTCCACCCAAAAGGAGGGATGCAAAGTCCTCATTGGTTTTGCATATGCATGAGAAGTTCTTGCATGACCATGTTTTGGTGGATGATATTCCTCATGTTGGCAGCCATGGTTGCTATCTCCCTGGTGAGTTGAAAAGCTATCCTCATCCCACCACGCTTATTGTGCTAGTGGGGTCGGTGCCAACCCGTTGGAGCCGCTGCTCGTGAAGCCTCTCTTCATCAGGGTTTCTCTTACCATCCTGTGAGAGATATCACGATTTGAACTCATTTTTTCTTAGCTAAATTGTCAAAATTTTTCAACTTTTGGCGATTCCTTTTGCTCTTTTTCAAGAAAAAATCATTTTTAAAAGGGGGTATGTCTAGCTATCCTTCAGTAAACATTTTCGACGGGAATGTTCGTTGTTATAGTAATGTTTCCAACAGACGGCGCCAATCTGTTGACCTCGTTTTTCACACCATAGACGTAGACAATAGATATCGGGCACACTCACGTTCTCTCAAGCTAATTTCAACATGTGTAGAATGATTGTCAATCGATAATAAAATAAGGTTTGGACGTGGAAGAAGCTTTATAATACGAGACAAAAATATTTAGGCTCCGACAATATATATGAGATAAATTACACAATAATGAACGACCAACTAAGAGCCAAACTCAAAATCAAGATCACTTCTCAAACACTAAAAACCAAAGATTAATCTAAAATGAAGAGAATATGTGGCTTGTAGTCACTATTTTTGCATTACCATTCAAATGACACAAATGAGGGATATTTATAGCGTTAGATGTGAAATAGTAACCATTGGATGGGGGACACGTGACTTCATTTCCTTTATCAAAGTATCACATCCTAGGTATTAATTTTGACTCTACTAGCCTGTGACGCATTAAATGTCCTAAAAAGAATGAGCCACCCCATAGCCCATGCTGACAAGATTGATCTTTCTACTAATTACAAAAGTCCAATCAATCATTCTAAAAGGATTTCATAAATTCAAGATCCTCAAACGTGGATCGTCACTAGCTTTAGTTGAGCCTCAAATTCTACTTCAATAAACCTCACCACTTCGGCAAAGAAGTTTTGTTTGGATCTTGAATTTGTCTTTAGCAGAGGGGCTTCGGAAGGGCTTAGCCTCATAAATTGCTTTAGTAAGAGTGGGCTTCGGTGGGTCGGAATTATCTGGAATCTGGTAGATCCTAATCCACGTGGGATGCAACATGGCTTCGGCGGAAGGTACTTCGGTAGGTCAACTGATCCATGTGGGAGCCTAGGTGGCGAAGCATAACAGATTTCCTAAGAATCCATTAATTAAAATTTGAATAAAATCTCAATTAAGGACATCTAAATTTAGAAGGGCTTTTAAACTTAATTAAAACCTCACTTGAGCATATCCCTAGTATTTAATGATTGTTTAAAGCAAAGGAAATGTTTAATGGGGTATTAATGAGTACAAGTGAGATTATTGAAGGAAAATGCTATTTATCAAGACAGATAGAATTATCAATTTACGTAGCAATGGACTACATGCTACCTTCTTATAAAAAGGGCAATGGGGTTTATTGTCACCTAAACCATTGCTGATAAATAGCATTATTTTTATAACTCTAGAATTTATTTTGAAACAAGAGGAATCATATCAATTATGATGGAAAGCAAGAGAATTTTGTATGTTCGAGCATTTCTCCTCGTCGGGCTAATTTGCATGGCTTTTCTCCAGACATCCGTGATATGTGAATTGGTGTATCAAGGACCATGCTCTCACTTCCCAGACTGCAATGGAACTTGCATCGAAAAAGGATTTAAGAAAGGAGGAATATGTGTTGAAACTGTACGTAAAGAACCTGGTAAACCGTCACCTATGGCTTGTGTATGCAAAAGTCCTTGATTCAGATCAACGCTAGGCAATAAACATGTATGCCCACTGTCTTGAATTATTTTTGAGTCATGTGAAAATAAATATAAATTTGGAGTTTATTTTATCTTCTTCCATGCGTTTGAAAGTTATTTTTTTTTAGCTACCTTGACTAGCAAAGGGTAGGGGTGGTTTTGAGTTAGGGGGCATAATAAAACTTGTAAAAACGTTGTGAGGAATTTTACATAGAAAAATTTACAATTGAAAATTTACATGGAGTATTACTTTTTCGAATGTAAAATTTTGAAAATTTTGATGTTATATACATGTAAAATTTTCTAATAAAATGATGTAAATTAATTTTGAGAAATTTGTATCGCGAAAATAATAATAATTGAAATTTTTTAAAGAAAAGACGAGTTAGACCCCCTTTTTAAGACCTACGTTTGATGTATCTTTAACTATTTTCGATATCTGTTTGGATCATTCGATATTTTTATGATATAGTTCTCGAAACGAGCTCCTAGATGACATATGCAATTTGTGGATTCGGCTACCGTAGGATCGTCGCAGAATTTTTAAAATTAGTATGTTATCGAAATTCTCCAAATACTAGTTTATAACGGTCAACTTTGACAAGCCGTAACATTTGCTACTAGTGGCCATTTCGCAAGCCATTAACAACGTAGAAAACTAGACCATGAGCATTTCAAAATGGCATTAAGAAATGTAATATTTCGACTTCATTTGACATTTCATAATAACTTCGAAAATTGAGACAAAAACATAGGGGAAAATTTTTTGGTCCCAAAGTTGGGGGGATCACGTGACCCCCCATGCCCACCCCTATGTTAGACGATGGCAAAGGGAGGAACAAAGTAGGTGAACTAAAAAATCTACAGCCGTATTCAAACCCGACAAAGGCCCATCGTGGGTAAGAACCAGCTATCTAAAAGAGGGTGCTATATGTGCAGGACCACATGGCTTTATTCCTAGGGAAAAATTCATAAATCAGGTATTAACCATGGGCCACTTCAACTTTCAAGTTTTAAAATTCAAAATTCAAGTGATAAATAAATAATTAAAAATATTTTATTAATTACATATATTAATGTCATAATTAATAGTGACAGGTACATACTTATATGTCACAACTTATTTATTGATCACATATTATTAAATTAATTGATCCTTGATTGTTTCACCATCACAAATCAAAAAAATTCACAGCTCACAAATCAAAAAAATTATAGGTCACAATTTATTTGTCAATTACAAATTATAAAATTAATTGGTAATAGATTATTTCTCAGTTACAAATTATCGAATTGTTAGGTTTCAATTAAATAGTTGGTCGCAAATTAACCAAATACTTGATCACAAAAACCCCAACACTAATACTTGATGACAAATCAACCAACCAATCCCGCACCACCAAATCCAAACAACATCACCGCTGCACTGCAAAAACCAAATCCAAAACACTACGATGGCATCACCACTGCTATAGCGGCCGAATCAGAAAACAACCACAAAAAACCATCAACAAATCACACCACCACCACCAATGCCAGCACCACCACCAACGCCAGCACCACGACCAAGACCGCCACCAACATCACCATTGCTACATTTCACTACCTGCACCACCGCCACCACCAACCAGCAATTGCCCAGAACTCCGAATTGGAAGAGAATGAAACCACCCCCAAAAATCATCTTAAAACCAATGCCGCCATCTTTCACGGCAGCAATCAACACAAACCATAGATCGCTTGACGTCGCCCGTCCACATATCGCGTTGCCGTTGCGTGTCGCTAAACTGCTACATCATCACTAAAGTCTCTCGTTGCTGTGTAGTAGCATCATCCTTGAAGTCACCGCTGTGCGCAATGTCAAGAGTGGGTCGCTCTGAAATTGGAAAATCTTGGTTTAGGGTTTCGAATGAAATTGGATTGGGTGGGGGTGTGGTGGGTAAATTTTATACTTGATTTTTTATTAAATAAACTTCATACATGATTTAGAAGTGTAATTTTTAAATACCTATTGCTGTGTAAATTCCACTTTTTCTATCTAAATGTAGTGTGGGTGAGCGGGTCCAGTGTGCTATGTTTCTTTTCTGTTTAATCATTTCTCATTTTTCAGGATATTCTCAATTAAGATTTCAATAAATTTTAAATATTATAAATTCTACCGAATTTCGTAAATTTGAATAAATTTTCAAAAAATCTATTAAAAATGATGAAATTTCAAAAGAATTTATTGTGTAATTTTAAATTTGAAATTCATCCAAATATCTGAAATCCCTTAATTTGAGAATCTTTATAAATCTACTTGTTATTGAAGATACCTAGATTTTAAAAGAGACACTCAGATTTTAATAGATTATAATAAAATTCATTAAAAGGGCACGCATATATTTAAAATGACTTTTAAAATCCATTAAAATCTTAGTTGATAACACCCTTAACAATTTGAGACTTAAAAATAGAATACTCATTGTACTCATTAATTTGTTTGCAAATTACAATATCATACTCAGAAATGAAAAAATAAAATCGAATTATAATTACTTCTAACTTTTAATTTTTTCTCAATAAATTCGGATAATCATGCTCAGGATGGCCATTCATTATAGCGGACGAACTCAAGAACCAACAGAGACCAAGATTAACTGAATTTGATTTGTTCTTTTAACGGGGTAAAGCATCTCGAGTCTAGGGGGCTGCACATTTTTATTCTAATAGACTAGTGACAAAATCTCTTTGTCAAAGCCACATAATACACATTTTAACAACTAACGTAAAATGCCTTTTGTGCAAACATGTATTATGTATAGTAAATTTTAAAACTTAGATGAATTAGAAATGAGTTTTAATTATACTAGTGAAATATTGGACAACAGTGAGTCACGATATCCTGTACTTAGTTACTAATGGCTCTGACTACAACGTGCACCTTGAATCTGTATTCGAGCCGTTTTAATTAAGTTCGAAAATTGAATAACAGATTAAAACTTGAGATGTTACGCGTTAAACCTAAAAAGGAATCATTCATAGGCCACATACCATGGGTCAAGCAATCCACTAAATTAATTAAGTGGAAAAACCCAACCAGAATTTTAAAGATCCAATTTCAAAAATCAGATCTAAAATTTATTTATACAAAAATTAGATGATAATCCAATATTAAAAATATAATTATAAAATTAAACTAATTTATATACAACCCTACCATCCATCCATCCACCCCACCGACCACCCTATCTAATTTCAAACCCTAAATCACTTTATTATTATCTCTTCACTCTCTCTCCCGTGTCCATTTTCTTCTTCCTTCTCTCTCTGTTGTCGGTACCAATGAACACTCCAACGCTACTCTTCGTCACGTTGTGTCGGTGTCACACGCGCGCTTCGTAGTGTTTCACTCATAGGATGCTACTTTGTGGCGCTGTCGAAATCGATCGGTGATTGGCTTCGTGGCGCTTTGCATCGTTCCACAGTGCCGTTGTGAGGCCCAACGATCACTGTGATTTTTGAGAGTTGTCGATTTGAAAATGGAAGTTGATTTGATTTGAGTGCCACATCAACGTTTACAAAGCTATTGTGAGGAGCTAATTTGTGATTTATAACCAATAACTTGTGACCAATAAATAATATGTAACCTAAAAAATTGCTGTCGAAGGTGGTGATGGTGGTTCTGGCAACGTTGGTTTCGACTATTGGCAGTGGGAGGTGGTGGTCACAAGCGTTGGTGGTCATCACAAATGATTCGGTTGATTATGACTAATAAAATAGTTGGTTTGTAACCAATAAACAATATGTGACCAATAAAATAGATAAATTGTGACTAATAACTACCGTATGACCTAAAAATTTGTTAATTTGTGACTAATAATTTAATAAATTGTAACCTAATTATAATTTGTGATAAATTAATTTGATATTTTGTGATCACGAAATAAGTTGTGACTTATAAAATTTGTGATTTGTGACCAATAAATAATATGTAACTATTAATTTGATAAATTTGTACCCTGAAATAATTTTTGATTTATAAAATTTTTAATTGTGATCGAAAATTTATTTGTAACCAATTGATTTGATAATTTATGACCAAATTGTATAAAATTGTGACCTTATATTTAATTTATAATTCAGAAATAAAATTTAATAAATATTTGATTTTTGAAATTTTAAACCTTTTATCTTAATTTTGAAATGAGTTATAATTAAACTCTTATTTATGAGTTTTTCCCATTAATTAATAAAAAATATAATAGTATGTGTTTTGTAATTTCACAAAATTAATAAAGAACAATCAAAAGAAATTAAGAACAACTCCCTTGTTTCTTCTCTTGTTTTGATGATGAAGTGGAAACAAATCCACCTATCTCGACTTTATTGCTACTTTCATATTATACTCGATCGCAACCACCATTTGGATTAAGAGTCACCATTCTTAACTCACGTCAAACAACTTGATCAATTTATGGGATTAAACATTTAGTACACTTTGATTTGTATTCTCCAAATAGCATGGAGAAAGCGTTTGGCTTTGAAAGTTATTAATGAAGCATCGAATCCATATGTACTTCAAAAATGGCAGAGTTGCTTGCTGTTGGTTGACGGACTGGAATTATTTTTTCAAAATTTAATTCTAATCTTGTTTTATTACTCATAGGTAAAGTAATTAACAAAGATTATAATTAAATATTACCTAAACAGTTAACATTAAGCACGAGGAAAAGATCTGTATATCATAAAAGATATTCTTGATATGTTAATAGGTTGAATTAAGGAACGCTAATAATTAAATTAATTTATCCTTAAATTTATCTAACTAACTAATAAAAAAAAATCTAGGATGAAAAGTAACTTGTTATACACGAGCTGGAATATATTAGCACAAAAAACATTTCCCGTTTTACATATGAAAACCTTAAAATTGCAGCTTACAGAATCTGTTGAATATACTTACCATCTAGTTAGTCTGATAGAACATGTAGTCTTTTTCATGTTTTTAATAGCTCTTTTGACATTTAAAAATTAAAACAAATATTCAGTAAGTCAATTAATCAATTTTGTAAAAATATGCCACATTTTTCCAATATGTATGATAGACATTCTCTGTTAATCAATGGTGCAAACTCTCGGATGAATAAAAAATTTATATTGTACATTAAATTTGGCGATGGATTTAGGATCAAATCTTCTTACTGTACTTATAAGTTTTAACTTTTTAAATTTTTATCGGGTTGACATGATTCAAAATTATTGCATATGTATTAATTTGCAAAATTTCAAGTGTTACATTGATTTTCTTAATAATTCTAGATATTATATAAACAATTCTACGTTGATATTTGCCATTGAATAATTAAAGAAAGATATTACAGGTTTTGATCTTTATGTAATTCTCCATATTGAAGGAAATAAATCATTTTACACGCATCAATCGGTTGGAGTTTGTCTAGTGATTTCCTTGATTTGTATAGTTTTGTTAATAATCCCATTCTTTGCTTGACTTTCCTTGCACAGAGGAGATTGCATAATTTCAGTCTCTGTTAGACTTTTCTTGCATAGACGAGATTGCATAATTTCAGTATCCTTAACACCCTCTCTCAAATTAAGCTGTGCAATGGGGCTTAATTTATGCTGAATAAAGTCATATATTGGCCTCTCTAAGGGCTTTGTAAAGATGTTTGTTGTTTATAGCTTGGATGGTACATGCCCACTACGGAGTTGGCCTTGTTGAATTTTTTCTCGAATGAAGTAATAGTCAATTTCAATATGTTTGTTGCGTGTATGAAACACGGGATTGGCTGCCATACGTAGAGCACTTTGATTATCACTTAGCAATAGTGGTGGACAATTTTGAGGGATCCCAAGGTCATGCAAGAGATTATATAGCTATTTTCAGCTGAAGCGTTGGCCATGGATTTGTATTCCGCTTTCGAACTTGAATGAGAAATAGATGCTTGCTTTTTTGCAAACCGTGAGATTATATTGTTCCAAGAAAGGTATAAAAGCAAGAAGTTGATCGTCTAGTGTCCTTGCAACCTGCCCAATCAGAGTCAGAGAAGCCATAGAAATTAAGAGCCGATTGTTTGCGCACGTGAAGACGAAAGGTGATGGTGCCATGGACATATCTCATGATTATCTTGACAAGCTGATAGTGACCTTGCGTGGGAGAATGCATATATTGTGAGACAAAATTCACGCTAAGGATAAATCAGGTCGAGTAAAGTCAAATACTATAGGGCTTCGACTAAACTGCGATAATGTGTAGGATCATGGAATGGAATTGCATCATCCAAATGTTTGTATTTGGGGGACATTGGGGTATTCATAGGCTTACATCCTTCCATTTGGGTTTGCTTGACGATATTAAGGGCATTTGTAGACTTTGACAAGAGTAAGCCATTAATAGTGTGTGTAATTTGAACACCAAGAAAGTAATGCATAAAACCTAAATCCTTCATATCGAACTCTTGGTGAAGCGCAAGAACAAAAGCGTTTGAAAGTATGGTATTGGACCCAGTAATAAGCGTGTCATCAACATATAAAAGGAGAACTAAAATATCAGATTTGGTTTTATAGTAAAAAAGAGAAGGGCCGACAATAATACATAAAAAACCATACTTAATTAAGAACTTGCCAACGCCAGAAAACTATGCCCCTAGTGCTATTTTAGACCATATAAGGCTTTCTGTAAAGTACAAACATGATTTTGTGAATTTAAATCAATGAAACCTAGGGGTCGGTCCATAAAAACAGTTGCTTTGAAAGAACCATGTAAATAAACATTTTTAACATCTAATGGCGAATGTCCCAAGTTTTTGAATTAGCAACTAAAAGTACAAGTCGTATAGTACCTTGTTTGATTACCGGAGAAAAGGTCTCATGGCAACCCCATCTACTTGATTATATCCTTTAGCTACTAATCTAGCTTTTAGGCTTTCAAATGTGCCATCAGATTTGAGCTTGATTTTGTAAACCCAATTACATGCATATTATGTTCTCTAGGAACTAAAATCCAAGTGTAATTTTTGTTATAGCTTGCAATTCATCTTTCATAGCATTAAACCATTCCTAATGTTTAAAAGAAAATTTGATAGTTTTGGGTTCTTGAGGAATGGAGGTAACATTACGAAGATTGGCGTATTTAGGATTTGGTTTGACAATGCCTGATTTACCTCTGGTGATAATGGGATGATCATGTAAACTAGATGTTGTAGTGGGAGTGGCAGCCAAGTCTTCAATAAGCAATGGATCAGAGATATGAATAAGAGATCTATGGTCATTAGTAGCCACATCATGGGAAATAGTAGTGTTATGGTGCAAAGTACCATGGCCTATAGAGAGAGGAAGCTCAATGACATTCCGGAAATTATCTATTGATGTGGGACTTTGTGCATCACATGGTGTGGTTGGCTGATCAAGCCAATCTAAAAAAGTGGTGATATTTTTTGTGCCAGAGTTATGTTGATGAAGAACACCAAGATTTTTATAAGGAAAAGTTTCTTAATCAAACAAAACATGTCCAGAGACAAATATTCCACAGTTGGTGGATAAAAACATATGTAGCCTTTATGTTTTTGGCTATAATCCATAAAAACACATGGCAACGATTTTGGGTCAAATTTGTTTGAACTAGTATTCTGAATGTAGGGATAGCATTTGCAACCAATAACTCGAAAAGAAATATAATCAGGTTGTTTGCCAAAGACTTTGTAAAAAAGGTGAGTTACTACTAAAGCAAGAGACGGTAAATGAGTAATTAAAAAGACAGCAGTGGAAAAGTTTTCCACCCAAAATCTTTTAGGCATACCAGAATGGTGGAGCATTGTCAGTCTAAGTTCACTGATGATTCGATGGCGTCACTCAACTACACCATTATGTTCAGGTGTATGAGGGCAAGATAGATGAACAATTCCTAGCTCCTGCAAGTAGTTGGTAAAGGTATTGCTAATAAAATCTCCTCCCCCATCAATTTGAAGTATTTTTATGAAACGGGAGAATTTTTTCTCAATGTAGTTAACAAAGGTACAAAAATTCCCAATAAAATAAAAATTTTTACTTAAAGAAACAAGCCACATATATCTACTGTAATCATCAATAATACAAGCATAATATGAGAATTCACCGGTGGATAAAGTGGGAGATGGTCCCCAAAGATCACAATGAAAATTCTGAAAAAGTCCAAAATCATTATTACAGTGAGATTTAAAAGTTAATTTGTTAAGTTTGCCTATTTGATAACTTTCACAAATCCTAAATTTAATTTTTCCTTGTTGGTTAGGTTGGGGCGACGGTGACACTAGTGGTGGTTGCAGTGGCCGACGGACGAGTGGGTAGTAGAGGGTGGTGGTAGGTAGCGTCTATTTTGTTTTAGGTGGCGGTTTATAGTAGGGTCTTGTCGGAGGAGAAGATACTTCGTCAATTTTTGATTTGGGAAGTTGGGTGGGGTGAGGGGGTGGGTTTATAATTTTTTTTTTATTTTTGGGTTTTTTAATTTATTTTTTTAACTCGTTGAATATGAGGAAAATGCAAAGTACCATTTTGCCATTTTCAATTTGGTGAAAATTAATCAAAATTTGATATTCTTGGTCAACTAACGGTCAAATTGATGATTTTCATCAATTTGGACTTCAGCTATTTATTTATAAAAGATTAAGACCCCTTTACTGGCACAAAATGAAAGTTATGGTAAAATCTGCAAAAATTGAAAAAATCGATAAATCATAAAATCGATAAATCATAATCTTGTTGGAACAAATATTTTATTCCTACTGCCATTTGTATATCATATTAATATCAGAAATTTAAAACTAAAATGTATTTCTGTATCTTTTTAAGCTATGCACAACATCATTACTTTGCCTTCTGAAAATTCTTCTTCTTTGTATACCGACTATGTTGAATCAAGAAATTTATCCTAGCTTACCCCCCTTAGATGAAGCCCAAAATACACTAGGGCGGATATCGTAGAAGGTTTACAGAAGAAAAGTGCCGAACCATCCCCCCTCCATGGAGGTAAAAGCCATTATTAAAAACACGTAAGCAAATATGAAAAGAATAACTTCTAAATCAATTATTAACATATGAATGCATATCCAAATTGGTTATCAATCCACCATTAAATGATCGCACCTGTCATTCTCTAGAATGACCCAAAACCTTCACGAAAATCTGAGTACTCCCGTCTAAGAAATAGTATACTGTACAGACCTCGTCAATTGGAGCTCCTCTCTAAAGCGTGAAACTTCGCACTTAGTCTTGGTGACATAAGTTGTATAACTTCCCTTGGCCAACTCCAGATCCTTGGAGACCCTCTTAACATCAGCCACCTGGGAAACCTCCATTGTAGCAAAAGTTTCAACACTTTGCTCATCTCCTTGTATTTGACACTCTCTTTCTTAGCTTCTCCTATTTTTTTATGAATGACATCGCACCTCTTTTCTAAAGAATTAACCTTCTTCACTAAACTGTTAGCCCGTAAAACACAAACTTTATATTCAGCCTGCTGATCATGATGTAGAACAGCAGCTAGCATGAGATGAGCATCAATTATTTTTCCCCTTTGCGCAAGGGTAATTGTCACGACCCCGTCCCAAACCCATAGTAGATTCAAGACGTGACGTGCGCCGACGATAAGTGCCAACTAAGCATT
>CAIGRB010122232.1:0-16386 GCA_903798255.1 Fraxinus quadrangulata | reverse complement strand
CCAAAGTACACAAATAGGTCACACAGAGTAATTCTAAGGCCGCAATATACATCGTTCTAGATTCCCAATGTTACATAAAATTCGAGATCTCAATATTAAGTGAATGTTCAAATGGGTGGAGTCTAGGTGTTCTAAAAGAATAATTAATGCAACACAAATATATGTCAACAGAATTTCAAATTCTCAATCAAGGCAGTCTCACACAGTGACTAAACGATAATTACAATACAAAAGAAATTATCAACTTGCAATCAAAACCAATACTTCAAAAATGACAAAAAATTCCTAAATTATAGAACAAGCAATGGTTACCCCACACGGTAACTACTATCCTAATATTACCCCATACGATGACTCACTAATGGTGAAAATAAACTAGATATATCATAGCGGACCACGTCTGAAAGTTTGTAAATATCGAGAGATGTGAGTTTACCAAATTTTAGAATCACCACTATTTGCCCTAAAATTCCAACAACTACAGTAATTAATTAAACATGATTGAATCCCAAACGTATAGAGGGAAAAATCGTCCATATTCTACTGTATAACCTAAAATAGAAAACTAACAACACCAAAATGTTACAAAAAAAATGCTAGGACCAAACTGTTTGAAGATACCGTCGTCGAAAAATGCCACATGTGCCCCCACCTGAAGTTTCTGTGCGTAGGCTCACGCGCCTAACCGTTGGGATCTCCTCGGCCTTCATGTCGCGCCGTGGTCTCCATTCGTCCACCAAGTGAGTGGTTTGGCCAAAAATCAAGAAAATAACTTTGATTTTTCAATAGTTTTTTGATCGGCTTTCTGCTTCGATTTTGCTAGTTTTTGGTTAGATTTTTTAGTCGAATCCATCACCTGGAAGCTCTGATACCAATTGTCACGGAAGCTCGCCTCAAGATTTTTGAAACATGATTTTCGAGCTCAATTTTACATTATTTTTTCTACCAAACAACCAATCCAAACCGTTTCAACCCACAACCAATATATTTATCTTGGTTGTTTCTCAATCTTGCCCACTAAACACTAGAAAAACAATAAAAGAGGCACAAAAAAGGTACCAAAAACAAAGGAAGAAGTCACCAATTTTGGAGCACAAAGCTATTATTGCACATGTTTTTTTCTCTCCAGCAGGCATCAACATTTTTCCTCTCTTTTTCCCACAAAGCACACACAAAAATGGCTAGGTCAAAAGCAACATATGTACATGATAGGTTAGGTTTTAGTTAGATCAATAAAAAGGTTAAATGGGCCAAAATTAAAAGTCATCCAATAAGTAAATATATGGGTCGTGGATAATATTGATTTCTTAAGTTACTTCCAAATGTCTATATTGCTTTCAAGTCGAGCCTTTGGACTAGGTTGTTGGTAATCCATTCACCATTAGCCGATGCTTGTAAAATTCTATTCCAATGTTTTTTACCAAAACTCAGCATGTACATTGAAGCAAATGATGCAAACAAAATGTAATCACATCACACACATTGTGAAGCTCGAAACACGTGAGAATATGTGGTTTTCGACCTCTCACAGTTATTCGTTTACACCTCCATCACGAGCTCATGAGAGGTTTCTAGAAAATCTTAACTACATATTTCAATGAGATGGTGGAGTAAAAACTTTTAGTAAATCTAGTGATGAGTCCAATGTAATGGCAAAATTTTGAGAATTTAGAAGAGAAATTTTGAGAATTTATAAAATTTCTATTAACATATGAATTTTTAAATTAGAACTATAGCTTTTGAACTTATATAAATTGTTTGGTTTTACACTTCGACCTCAATGATCGATCGGCAAATCTAGTGACTTGAATGTTGAACTAATAACTCACAATCCAATATTTAACCAGGTTAATAACTAGGATGAATTCTTTAACTATGAAAAATAGTGTAAGTGTACAATATAATGCATAAGATACATATCCAACTATATTACAAGAACCTATGACTTTAAGGGCTATAGAAATAAATATCATAACTGTAGTAGTAGAAAAAATAGTAGTAGTATTTTATGTAAGTGTATTAGCCCTAACCTGATATGAGAACTAGAAATGAAGAAGGAAATAAAGAGGGTTAAGACAATCCCAAAATCTTAGGCCTATACTCAGGCCATAACCAAAATAGTAAATATTAATCAGGAGATGCAAGAAACCAAGTTTAAGAATTCAATTACATTTCCATCAACAATATATATAATATAAGCGTAAAAATATGGAAACTTTGAAGGCAACTGAGCAATAGGAGTAGGGGAGGGAAAATCATCTATCCTTGTCCTTTTTGACACGATCCATTCCGAATCACCCTATAGACCAGAAACATGACGTGCGCCGATGATATAAACTAACTAGATGCTAGATCTACCACCAATGCTGACTATGAATTACTAGTAATTATGCATCAAAATCAAATACTTATGGAAAATATATTGTACATAAAAAAATCTCCTTATACTCAGCTCTTCTATGCCATTCTCACTCATATGCCCGAGCCATATGCAAAAAAATTGTAATTTCATCATTTTTCAAAGAAGAAGTAGAAACTGTTACATTCCCAATTACTGTAGAACCATGCAAAATGTACATCTGTTTAGAGCTTTTATGTCCTTTCATGACAATAAGAGCACCCCGACTCATCTTTAAAACTCCACCTTCACCAGTATATTTATAACCTTTTGAGTCAAGTGCACTCAAATTTATAAGATTCTGCTTCAATTATGAAATATGCCTTACATCTGTAAGAGTTCTAATAGGCCTATTGAACTTTCTGATTCTTACTATACCAACTCCGACAATTTTGCAAAGTGCGTTATTTCCCATAATAACTATACCTCTTGAAACTCCTTCATAAGTTGAAAATCAGTCCCTATTGGGACACATATGAAAAGTGAAAGTCGAGTCAATAACATATTCCTCACATGGTTTGGAATCCATGTCAAAAATCAAAAAAAGCTCTCCTTCACTATGCCCATCTTCTTTAACATCAGCCTCCGTTGTATTAAGATGTTGCTTCCCTTTCTCAGTATCACCAAAAGCTTTATTTATGTTCTTCAAGGTATATCAATCAGTTCTAATATGATCCTTCTTCTTACAATAGTGACATATCTTCTCAGCATGTCTAGATTTCGATTTACCCTTCATAGTTCTGCTAAGATTCCTGAAGATGAAAACATGAATGAAGATGAAAACATGGAAGAACTTTAATTCACGTTTTCTTCCATATCAATAATGTACAATACATAGCCCCTATATATAGTCGATGAAAGAAAAAAATTAAAAAAACTCTCTAATCAATTTACAATACTATAACTACAGTAAATAAAATATCTAACAATCTCCCTAGTTATATTCCCAATCAATTCGAGATTTCCTACACTCCCCCTCAAGTTGGATCATAAATGTTGATCATAATCAACTTGGAGATGAAATCTTCGAATTTCTGTTTTAGCGGTCCGTTGGTGAAGATAACTGCAATTTGTACTTACGTGGAGACATAGGTCATACAAATGGTTCCTCAACCTTTTCCTTGATGAAATGTATGTCAACGTCTACATGCTTAGTTAGTTCGTGTTGAACTTAATTAAGAGAAATATTGACAGCCATAATAGAGTTTGATTGGCAATTTTATTTTGATATGTAATTCTTCCAAGAGCTTTTTCAACCACAGTCCTTCACATATTCTTTGTGCGATAGCTCTAAATTCAGCTTCAGCGCTGCTTCTAGTTACCACATTTTGTTTCTTGCTTTTTCAGGTTACTAGATTTTAACATACAAAGGTAAAATAACCAGTAGTAGATCTCCTATCATTAATCGATTCTGCCCAATCTGTATCTATATAGATTTCGACTTCTTTTCTTTCACTCTTTTTGAAGAGTAGCCTTTTTTCCACGGAGCCCTTGAGATATCTTAGTATCTTATAGACAGCCTCTAGATGACCTTTCTTCAGGGAATGCATGTGTTGGCTAACCTGACTAACAGCAAACGCGATATCGGGCCTGGTGTATGACAAGTAGATTAGTTTTCCCACTGGTCTTTGATATATGTCAACTTTTACTGGAACCTCTATCCTCAGTTTTCTTTCCTAGATCTACAGGGGTGTCACTTGGTTTGCATCCAAGCATGCCAGTTTCAATTAGAAGATCAAGTACATATTTTCATTGTGATACATTGATTCCTTATCTTGATATAGCAATTTCCATTCCCAAGAAGTATCTCATTGATCCCAGATCTTTTACTTCAAATTCAAAGGCAAGACTCTTTTTTAATCTCTCCAATTCTACCATATTATCCCCTGTCAGAATAATGTCATCGACATAAACGATCATATTTGTTTTAGTATTGTCTTCAAAAGTTCGAATAAACATAATGTTATCTGATTGTCCTTGGTGATATCTTTATCTCTTTAACACTTTTACAAATCTGTCAAATCATGCTCTTGGTGACTGTTTGAGTCCGTACAACGACTTCTTTAGTTTACATACTCTGTCCCTTTCATTTACCTTGCAAAGATCTGGTCGTAATGTCATGAATACTACTTCTTCCAATTCCTTATTAAGAATGCATTTTTAATGTCGAGTTGTTGAAGTGACGAATCCAAATTTGCTACTAGTGATAGAAGAAACTGAATTGTATTTAGCTTTGCTACTGGTGCAAACGTTTCTATGTAATCAATGTCGTAGGTTTGTTTGTATCCTTTCGCAACCAACCGGGCTTTATACCTTTATATTGTTTCATAGGCTTTGTATTTTAAATTGAAGATCCATTTGTATCCAATGGGGTTTTTTTCCCCGTGGCAAGTTCATCACTTCCTAAGTTTCAATTTTTTTTCCAGCGCCCGCATTTCTTCCAATACTGCTTCTCTCCATTTTGGAAGTTCCAAGGCTTCTTGATATTTCTTGGAATCATTGTCCCGTCAAGATGAGATATAAAAGCACGAAATCATGTAGATAGGGTATTATAGGATATGAATTTTGAGATAAGATGAAGTGTACATAATCATTTTTGTTTTCTAATAGCAATGGGTAAGTCAGCATCAGGACTTTCTGATACTTTCTGGGGATCTGGAGCTACCATCGGCTCAGATTCTCTTGGTGCTTCGGATGTAAGGCTCTCTGAATACTTTGATTTTTGCTTTCTGGAGTAAACTAGTATTTCCTTATCGTTTTGTTTTGCCACTTCTCCCCTAGTTTCAAGTTTCCTTCTATTAATGGCATATTAGTTTTTTGGAGTAGATGACAAATCTTTGGTGGATAGACTGAGGTCAAGAAATCGACCTTCATGTGAGATCTCCCCTTGAAGAGAGATGTTCTTAAAGTATGGCGTATTTTCAAAGAATGTGACATCAAGGCTTACAAAGACCCATTTTGTGGATGGATCATAGCATTTGTAGCCTTTTTGTATATGAGAATATCCAATCAGAACACACTTAATTGCTCGGGGGTCAAGTTTACTTTTATTAGTAGACTGAACATGAACGAATGCGGTGCATCCAAACACTCCCAGGGAAATATTGAAGTTGAGATGAGAATTTGGGAAATATTTTTCAAATTTTTGGAGCGGTGTTTCGAAATTTAGAATACGGCTAGGCATCCGATTGACTAGATAGGTGGATGTAAGGATTGTGTCCCCTAAGAACATTTTCGGCATGGTTGTAGTAAACACTGAGGCACGAGTAAAATCTAGGAAATGTCTATTTTTTCGTTCGACAATCCCATTTTATTGAGGAGTGTCGACACAAGAGCTTTGATGAATTATGCCATGAGCTCGTAGGAAGTCTTCCATAATATTATTAGTATTCTGTGCCATAGTCCGTGTGTAGAATTTGAATTTGTGTTTGAATCATAGAGTGGAAGTTGATTAACACAAAACAAAAATCAATTTTTTTTCTTTTAGGAAGTAAACCCAGCATAATTGAGTGTGATCATCAATGAATGTCACAAACCATTTTGCATGATTACGGTTTGAAACTCATGAGAGACCCCATACATCACTATGGATCATGGTGAATGGTTTTGATGGTTTGTATGTGGATTTTGAAAATAATGTAATTTAATATTTTGCAAGTTCACAAATTTCACATTGTAGATTGATTGATCTTTTATTCAAAAAAATAGAAGCGAAAATACATTCAAGTATTGAAAGTTGGGATGGTCCATTCTAAAGTGCCATAACATAATTTCACTATTTCTAAGGACAGATGTAGAATCACAAACTTTAATTTGACACAGTTTACTCACATCAGGCCCTTCAAAGTAGTAGAGTCCTTCACTTTCCTTAGTACTACCAATCATCATCCCCGATGATAAGTCCTGAAAAACACAGTAAGAAGAAAGAAATTTAGCGGAGCAATTTAAAGTTTTTGTTAACTAGCTTACAGATAGTCAGTTGCATGATAAATTTGGAACATGGAGGACAGATTCTAAAGTTATAGAATCAGAAATTTGAATACTCCATTTTTCTGCGATTGTGGATAGGGAACCATCTGCAATTTTAACTTTAAGATTGCCAGCACATGTTGAGTATGAAGTGAATAGGTGGTAAGAGTTCGTCATATGATCAGAAGCTCATGAGTCAATTATCCATGGCATTGTAGTTTGAGTGGTGGAATTTAATGCTCTAAAAAAATTACCTCTATGGGCTAATGAACTTGAAGCATTATTTGTAGATATTTGACTTGATGGTTGGAGTGTAGAGAACATTTTATAGAATTGCTCCATCTGCTCGAAATTAAAAGCACCGTTGGACCCCATAGTTTTTTTTTTTTTTTTGTTGAATAATCAATATATGCTTGATAGCTACGATTTCTGTTACTTTGCCTAGGTTTCCAATCATATGGCTTTTCGTAAAGGTCCCAACATATGTCTTTTTTGTGTCCTGGCTTGCGGTAGTGTTCACAGCAAGGTCGGCCTTTTTGTTTTAAGCTTGACCCACTTGTGACTCCTTTTTGATATAAATCCATTCCTCTAGGCCCAACATTAGAGTAATTGGGCCCAGTATTAGTTGCAGCCTCCAGTTGGAAATTTGATAGACCCATTTTAAATTTTGAAGGCTCATTATCGGGAGGTCCAAACCTTTTCACAACCATACCTAAGACTTCAATCATCGACCCAAACTCACTGGTTCCATTCAATGTCACCTTCCGCTGTCGTTTCTTTTCACCTAACTTCCGCGAAGACCTCTCGGGTTGACGGTAGTGGCTGCCGACCGAGGATTCGTCCCCTAACATCGTCGAAATCCCTTTAAAGCCCAACTACGAACTCAAAGACTCGCTTGTTATCCAGTTTTTTCCGGTAATAGGCACAATCTTCTGGGCACTTCCACTTTTCCTCCGAACTTAGGTTGAGGTCTTGCTGTAACGCGGTCATCACTATGCGGACGCATGGTACAATTTCTAGACGAATTTTTATCAATTTTTTTTAAACTTCTATTTTAGTTAAAACTCTTTCATGGTATCTTTTTAATATCTTTTAGGTGTAATTCAGATTTTAAATAGGTTTTATGGGTTACATATAAATAGAACTCATTCTATACATTGTAAAAGATAATTATTGAGATTAATTGCAATGTATTATTACTTTCTTCTTATTCTTCGTCTAATTAATTCTGAACTTATCAAAATTATTTTTTGTGGCGTTCAAGTAAACCGAGTGAGTTTTCTTGAGTCTTGTAATCACGGAGTCGACATATTGTTGACAATTGTGTTGATTTCTTGGTTCAATATTTTTAAACCAAATTTAAATATTGATTCTTGACAATCTTGGGATTGAATCAATCTTGTACGAATTTCGTAGTTTCAATTTCTACGTAGATTCACATCAGTTGGTATCAGAGCAAGGTTCCAAAGATCAAGGTTATATCATTTTTTTTCTTTTATTTGAGTCTTTATTTTTCATTCTCCGTGTTATTCGCGTTCTTCAATTTTTTCGTCTCTAATCCAAAAAATTCAAATACTTTTTTGTGTGCTAATTTAATATCCAAATTAGTTTTTGTTTCTTTTGCTGGTATTTAGTTAAATTTTCAAGCAAAAAAAATCAAAATTTGGAAAAAAAAAATTGTCAACAGCATACAATTTCATATTTTTTTGAGTAAAAAAATTTAAATTCAAAAGCGCCCAATTTAAATTTAAGGAACACCTTAAATTTTTCCTTACTGTTCCATTCAAAGTGCCTATTCTTACTTCTCAGTCATTCTAGATTCAATTGTTTGTTACTCGATTCTTTGTTTGAAATTCTACAAAGAGTGAATTTTGATTGAGATCGAATTAGTTCTTTGAAACACTTGTAAGAAAGCGTTGAGTGGAAAAAGGCAAGAGTGGTTAGACTACTAGAGGGAAACACTCAATTTAAGTGATACACAAGCGTATACACGTAAGGCAAATACTAAATTAGATTTAGATTGTCGGATATAGACGATTTTATTTCAAGCAGAATAATAATCAAGTCAACATATCGGTTGAAGTGATACAGCGGTTCAAATGGTTGTTTGAGGATGTGAGAAAGAAATTGAATAGGCAAGACACATTGCTTGTAAAAGAAGGTAACGAAGGCAGGATCATATAGCGAATTTTGCTAATGAATATGAAGCAGATAGTGATATTAATGATGATGCATTGGTAGATGTCGAATTAGAAAGAATGCGAGATAGAGGAGTTAGGCATGAAATGAGGAATAGAGATTATGTTGGAGATGGTGTTGATCGAAGTATGGGCAATATCAAAATGAAAATTCCTTCATTTAAAGGAATGAGTGATCCAGAGGCATACTTAAAGTGGGAAAAGAAAGCATAATTAATATTTGATTGCCACAACTACTTGGAGGGAAAAAAAGAGGTAAAGATTGCGATACTTGAATTTATCGATTATGCTATCATTTGTTGGGATCAAGTAGTAACATCTAGGAGGAGAAATCGTGAAATGCCTATTAATACATGAGAATAATTGAAAGCTATCATCAGGAAGATGTTCGTGCCCAATCATTATTATAGGGAGCTTCATAAAAAATTGCGAAGCTTCTACCAAGATTGTAGGAGTGCGGATGATTTTCACAAGGAGATAGAGATTTTTATGATTAGAGTGAATGTTAAGGAGGATAGGGAGGCCACCATGGCCTGGGTTTTGAATGTTTTGAATAGGGATATAACTAGGAAGACATGCTACATGTAGTCATGAAGGTGGAAAAGAAATTGAAGAGAAAGATGACATCTAGATATTCATCGGGTTCTAACTCTCTTGAAAATTGAAGTAGGATGATAATAGAGGTGATGAGACTATTTCGAATAGTAAGACCAAACCACCAAGGGAAAAAGAGGAAGTTTTTAGCACAATTACACCCAAAACGGATTCCCAACCTTCTAAGAATCGAGATATCAAATGCTTTAACTGTTTGGGATTGAAGTACATTACTTCTCAATGTCCAAACAAAAAAAGGCTTGCATGACAATTGAGAAGTGGTGAGTGATAGTGATGGTGATTATATGCCTTTTGTAACGTGTTATAAAAGTCAATGACCTAGGGTGCAATTTGTGTAAATTGAGTTATGAAGTCTAGAGTTCGAGCATGCAAAGAGGAAAAACATGGCGCCGCATTTTCGCTAGCCTATCGCCTAGACACTGCTCGAGCGACAAAAATAAAACCGTCGTCGCTCGCCTGTCGCCCGACTCTTGCTCAAGTGAGAGGTCGTCGCTCGCTTGTCGCTGAGGTTTCGCTCGAGCGAAAGGTTTATATGGAAAACCCTAATTTACGTTTTTTTACAGTTTTTCTAGCCCTTTCAACCCAATTACTCTCTCCTATAAATATCAAAGACATTGGACGAAATTGGTGTGTGGTTTTTATTATTTTCATTGCATCATCTTATTCTCTAAGGATCCAAGAAAATATTCCTTCATTGTGATTCATCTTGTATTCTTGAGATCATATAACCACCTGTTTGGGAAAACATCAAATTGAAGAATTCAAAACACCTACTTCCAAAACATCTTTAGGAAGGTACTTTCTCAATTGAACTTCAGAGGTTGCTGGAGGTTGAGAGATGTTGGACTACAAACTCGGGAAGAAGAACATGAATAGGTGATTCTTGGGTATCCACTTGAAATAGATAATTGAAGAAGATCATGAGTTTGGAATTTACAGCGCATCTTGAAAGTTACAGGAGGTAGATCGAGAGATCTATCAGGTTGGCTAGATAGTATCTACGGTAGCAGATCGTAAGTTTGGAGGAACAACAGATCTTGGAGATTATAGGAATTACAACAGTGGGAACTAGTGGAATTTGTTAGGCTGGAAACAGGCTGCAATCTATATTGTTTATAGTGGAGGTAATTGGCTTGGTCCCGAAATTTTTACCAAGTTAGGTTTTTTCGTCATCAATATTGGTGTTCTTTATTGCTTTCCATATTACAAAGTGTGGCAATTCAACTTAGGATAATTGCACTATTTGTTTAACCATCTAGAAACAATTAAAAGTGATTTGTTGCTTGTTAATTGTATAATTCCGCACGTAAGGTCAAATTTAGTTAGTGAATTACGTATTTTCATAGTAGAGTACCCGCTAGGAGGGGAGTTACTTGTAGTGATGCATGCTCTCAATACACAAATTAAATTGGATGATGTGGAGTAACAAATGAAGAACATATTTCATACGAGATACTACGTCAACAACAAGGTATGTAGTACGATTATTGATGGGGTAGTTGTACTAATATTGCTAGTACTACACTTGTTAAGAAATTAGAATTGATTACTATCATTCTAACCCTTATAAATTGCAGTGGTTAAATAAATGTGGAGAGGTTAGGGTATGTAGGCAAGTTTTGGTGAATTTCTCAATTGGAAGGTATAGTGATGAAGTGATGTGTGATGTAGTTTCTACGCATGTTGGGCACATTTTGTTAGGAAGGCCATGGCAATATGATAGGAAGGTGAATCATGATGGATTCAATAATAGGTACAACTTTGTAAAAAAATGGAAGAGTTGTTATTCTTATACCATTAACACCACAACTGATTTATGAGGATCAATTGAGATTAAGAGGTGAGAAACCAAAGAAAAAAAAAGGAAAGACAAAAGGAGATTATGAGAGAAAATAGTGATGTGACTAACTGTGAGAAAAAAAGAATAAAACCATAAGAGAGAAAAGAAATAGAATTTTTTGAGAGGGGAGAAAAATCAAAAGTGAGTTTCTATGCAAAAAAATAGTGAGATTGAGAGTGTTTAATGAGAACTAACAAACTCTTCCCTAATTTGAATATTTCTTTATTGCAGGAATTCAAAGACTCTTTTCATGAAAACTGATTTAGTGGGATACCACCCATTGAGTATCCAATTGATTGGATACAAGTAGAGAACTTGATGAACATTGAAGGAGGGGCATTCAACTATGGTATGGTAAAGAATCAATACCCTATACATAGGTCAGAGGATGGTCTAGCATGTAGTAATTTTTTTTCACATGGGACATGTACTTTTACATATATTAATGCATCTAATATTTCTATGAGAGTAATAAGTCATTTGTCATATGCATTCATAGGCAATGAAATACTAGTTAATGGTATTCTAGTATGTTGTAAGAAATTAATTGAGCATGATAGACATTTGGGATGCATTGTTGATGATTTGAGGTATGAGAATCTATATTTCAATCTTGAAATCCTTAACTATTTTGATTCGAATTTATGGAATATGTTGGGAATCAGTTTAGTATCATCTACTACTTGTACTATACGATTTGATATTGTTTAAATCCATTAAATTTGTTTGGTTTAATTCCTTTAACTATTATTGTAAGTGGTAACTTAGATAGAAAGCAGAAGATTGAATTACATGCATCTCAAGGTAGAAAAAGAAAGATGCGTAAAGATTCGAACCAAGTGATTGAGTTTGGGTGTTTAGGCAAAAATGGCTTGTTCGAATTCAAAAAAAAAAAGGTCAAGATTACATCCTAGAGGAGATAGACCATTCCACGTCATTGAAAAGATTGAAACCAATTGCTACAATTTGGATCTTCAAGGTAAGTTTATGATAATTTGCATTTTTCTTTTTTCTTATCTTTCTCTCTTTGATACAAGTACACATTCGATGTCGAATCCTTTTGAAAAGGTAGGGGATAATGTGATCCATGATATGAGGACAAGTCCGGGCAAAGATCTATTGATTGTTAACGAAGAGCCTATGACGAGGTCGCAAGTGAAGCAAGTCAAAGAAGCAATGTGATTATTTGTTCAAGTCACAGTGGACAAAACATTGATCACAACAAGTAAATAGACAAGTTTCATATTGGGCATGGAAGATAAAACAAAGTGAATCAAGTTGGTGAAAGCAACTGGTGAGGGAGTTGAGTGACAAAGCTATGCGACCACATATCATACCCGTGCATGCGCCTGCATGCACCCATATTGAACCAAATTGATGGTAGTTGAAGTGGCATATGCGACCGCATGTAGTTTCACTATGCGGCCGCATAGTACAATTTTTGGACAATTTTTTTTAAATTTTGTTTAGACTTCTATTTTAGTTAAAACTCTTTTATGATATCTTCTTTATATCTTTTAGGTGTAATTCTATTTTTAATTAGGTTTTATGGGCTCCATATAAATAGAACTCATTCCATACATTGTAAAAGACAATTATTGAGAGATTAATTGCAAATCATTATTGCTTTCTTCTTGTTCTTCGTCCAATTAATTTTGAACTTATCAAAATCGTTTTTTGTAGTGTTCAAATTAAGTGAGAGAGATTTCTTGGGTCTTGTAATCATGGGGTAAAAATATATTGTCCACGATTGTGTTGATTCTTTGGTTCAATATTTTTGAATCAATGTTAAACATTGATTCTTGACTTTTTTTGGATTGAATCAATTTTATGTGAGTTTTGCAACTTTAATTGTTACATGGGTTCGCATCAGATTGGCAAGCCCAGCGTTGTTGGGGCCGAATGATAAGATTTTTGTAATTTTTAAGAGAATGCTACCCTTGTCTTTTATGGATAGTATGGTTATGTCCCTAGAATCTATTTTGGCATTTTGCCTAAGTAGCTCCAATGTTTAAACGTTTCATTACAAGATATATTCCTAACATATATAAATAATTCTATAACTAATAAAGATTTTCATGATATATTCCTAAAATACATAAATATTTATATAATTTTGTGAGAATGATCATTTATGCTACTCGATTGAATATTATAGGGATAATTGGAGCAATGGTTCCAAACCTTTCACTTTTCAAAGATTTTACCTAAACTTTTACTTTGTGTCACTCACAATTCCAAATATTTTCAATACTACTTTGTGATTTACTTAAATTGTAATAATATTTTGTGATTTGTGATTAGAAAATTCAAAATTGCCACTAGCTTCTTTGTAATGTATTGAAGTGGAGGCGCTCTCCATTTCTAAGTTGAGTTTGTAGCCTTCGCAGTAGCTTCATCAATGTTTCGTGATAGTTTAAAATTAAGTTTCTAAAATTTACATTTAATTTTCATACTGGAACAATATTTTCCAATCTAAATGAAAATCTCAACCTAATTCTTCTAACAGTGCATCTAGTCATACCATTGCTTCTAGTAGAGCACATGAATTGTTATCCATTGATAACACAAAAAAGTCTCGAGCTCAATTCAAGAGTAAGCAACTTTTTAACCATTAATCAAGAATGACTTGTGTAACAAAATGAAAGATTATTGGTTGAATGACAATCCGATGATTTATACAGAATGAAAGATTTTGAAAAAATTGACAATGAGGAAATCTTGCATCGCTTTCAAAATATGAGACATTGAAGAATAGAGTTGTCCAGGCTTACGTTTATGGAGTGAGGTTATATCATGTGTATTTTTCTTATTATTTTGGATTGTATTGGATTATATTTTCAAATTTATATGACTTTTACATTTTACAGCATTTATATATTGAATAAATGATTTTTTTTAATGTTATTTAATTAACTATTAATAAACGATCTCGTCATTGTGGCCGTCGATGGTCGACGATCAACGACTGTTGTAGCTCAGCAACATTCTTGGATTCGCCACTGATTATCAATGATTTTGGTTTTGATTTTTGGTTAAAGTTGATAAAAAAAATTAATTAATTAACATGCTATGTGATACACTCGTATATAAATTTTGCTTACGGCATTTTGCATTAACATAATGAGAGTAGTCCCTCAAATTTTTACGCTAAATAAAGTCTATGAATTTCAAATCTCGCACTATTTTCTCTCGCGTGTGCCATCAACAACACTGATACTAGACACAATTACGATCATATTTACTCCAACTTTTACCTTTATTAAATTCTAAGCCCGAAATTCATTCCCAAACTCAAAGTATATAAGTAATAGCAACAGTATAGAAGTGAGGGATGATTTGGAAGAGATAGAAAGTGCAAAAAAAATTGGCTAAACTTTAAAAGTTTACTCATAAGTGAGTTTTCATATAAATAATTATTTTATAGATGAAAATTAATTGAAAATGAGTAAATTCTCCGTTTTAATAGCAGAGTAAAGAGTTATGTTTCTTTTAAAAGAAGGTATTTTGTTTACTTTTCTGTTTTTATTTTTTTAAAGAAGTTATTTTGTTTACTTTACTTTAAGAATAAAGAATATTGTAAGATATGTCTGGAGAAATGTTAATAAAAATTGTTCACAATTAAACTTGATTCAAGCTAGCTGGCAAAAGATCTAGATTCAAGTTTTACCACCACTAATTTATAAAATTTATGTAACATCAAAACTTGATGAATGAAATGGGTTCGTGTTGAACCCTACGTTTAAAAATATATATTCTCATTGATTCATACATTAGCTAACCCAGTTAAACGAGGTGGTTTGACACTTGTTTTGAAATTACCTTCCCACATGGAGACATCAGCACAAAAATATATATCAATGACTCCTGTGATCCTAAACCTCCTATCTGCTACGATATCAATATTCGAGATAATCTTTTGAATAAGTTAATCATTTAAGGATATGAATTAATGAACCAACCGCCAATCGATCAAATTTCCATTTTAAATCCCTATATAATTTTCTGTAAAATGTTTTACTATACATGGGCTAAATTGATAAATTTTGTGTCTACAAGGTAGAAAATGAGAGAAAATAATTAGAAAATAAGTTTAAAAAAAAGGAGGGGAGAACAAGTGGTTTGTTTTTATCTACAACACGCCATCGTTCACATGTTGTATTCATTATTTGTCAAAGACGTGAACAATTTTAAAAAGTGATTGTCAGCGAGATTCCAACCCAAAACCTACTGTACGACGGATTTCGCTATTTTTTTATGTCTACACCTACGTAATGTTATACAATATTAAATTAATATCAAAAGTTTAACCTGTTTGAAAGAGAGAAATTATTATTTAAAGTTTGTCTTCAACAATGTATATGCAAGTATATTGACGAATTTGGCTGCAATATCATTTCAGTGTATTATGGCGTAAAATTATTTGTTCCATATATATTTTTCCTAAATTAAAATAACAAATTAACCCCATGAAAACTTAGTTGAAGTTTATAATTCTAAACATACCTCCATAACATGTCTTTTCTAATACTGCTCCATCGAAAAGCTTGCAGGAGCGATAGATTATGCATGAAACAGTTAGTTTTTTCTAGTTGTGGGACAAGAAATTGGTGAGATTTATGTGGCTTTGGCTCGTGGAAAAATGATTATGCCATGTTGAAATTAGAAATTATTGAATGTTCTTTTATATTTCATCTCTGGCAACAGCAGCTTTGATTTCTTCTTTTACGTTTGAGTCTTTTCATGTAAATCATGTAAAGAAGTTAGAATTGTATATTTTCTACGAATTTCTGGGTGGTGATGTGCCCTTAATTTGTCTTCTTCCGTCGGCGGATGCCACATTGGAATGACAGATGTGCAACAAGGCACACATGCGTGTCTACGTAGGGAGGTTGGTGCGCAGGAAATCATTAATTTGGACATTGTGTAGGGTACCTCACTATTTTACCAACTTTGACTGTGGTTTGTGCTTCATAAATAAATTTGAAATTGTTAGAAATTATAAAATAATTTAGACATAATTAGAGTTAATAATACTGTTTTGAATATTTGTACATTCTAACTAAGTTTCATGCGTCTAGATAGGTAGATCGAGTTGTGTACATTTGTATAAGCATATCATCCTTTGTCAATGTATAGACAAGAATAACATTCAGATTTTTTTTTTCCTTTTCCAATTTTCTTTCTAAGTATATATATTGTTTATTTTCTTTAGAACAGTGTATTTGGCAATATGAATAATGATGTAATTATATGATATTTTCGAAGTATAAAAATGCATAGGCTACTTTTGGTAGTAATGTATTGACTTGTAAGTTTCGTTAATTATATTGTTTAAAATAAAAAATTTGTATCTTAATTTTTGA
>CAIGRB010122220.1:22087-38974 GCA_903798255.1 Fraxinus quadrangulata | reverse complement strand
TAGAGTGAGAGGAGTTTGGAAGTGGCAAACCAGTGAGAAAAATAGTATCCTAACATAGGCAACACCAATGGCAGGAGGTACCGTTTCTTGAGAATTACGATCTTTATTTTTTATCCCTTAAGTGTTTATTCTGCATTATAGAATTGTTAAAATTCTCTTACACTACAAATAAGCTATAAGTTATTATTTGATTTGTTTCTTCCCTATATGTCAGTGGTGTTAAAAATTTTGGTTGTGTGCAGTTTGTTCTCCTAACTAATTAGGCTTTTAGTTGTATTTATTAATTTGTATGGTTGCCTTATTGGTATTTACCTGGGTGGGAAGGGTTCTTCTTGTAAAATCAGAAAGAAAATAAAGATAATGCAACTACAAGATGATTGTGAGGATCTTTCACGACCAACATAAAAGGATGGTATCCTGTTTCGTAATTGACTTTGATACACCAGTAAACCATTGAGCTTGTGTTGGCATTGCAACTGTTATTACCTATTGCATCGAAATATCGGCTTGCTATTTATGTTATGCTATATATATTTATTTATATTTCCCCTTAAACTAACTGTTGTAACACTTTCTTCCAAATTATGCATATCACCGGTATTTCTCTTATCTAGAGTATGTTAAACTAAGCTTAAAAGAAATGTAAAAGTTACTTTTAAGTAACATTTGCTGGAAAACATGTTTGATATGTTATTATTTTCTTAATTTTATGGAAAAAAAAGTTACTTATTTTGAATGTATCTCTTAGCTTATTGTGAAAATTAACTTATTTTCAACTTTAACCTATTTGGAGATGTCCAAGCAAACCGGCTTCCTAAGTTTGAAGAAAGAATAATGAAGTACATCACTCATCAGTAACATGAAAAAGAAAAAAATTATTTTATAAACTTATAAGTAAACCTTTTAAGCTTAGCCAAACATGCTCCTAATTATGATGGCGCATAACTGAATCTTAAAACTTTTGAAGATTATGATGGATTTTGCTTGTCTCCCTAAAGCCTAATACCAGAATGTAACAATTTAACTCCTGTTTGGTGGCAGTTTAGTACATATGCAATCAGGGATGTAGAGGAGCACAAAAACTTTTGTGATCGTCCCAAGGACCAGCAGCCACAGCCTGATGAAGTTATTGCAGTGATATTATAAATGCATTTTAGACAAATGTTTATTTTCATGGTGAAAATACGAAGTTCGACACAAACTACACCTAGAGGGGGGTGAATATGTGATTATGCGAAATTCAAAACTTAATAATTAATTAGCAACATGTCACTATTAGTTATCTCTAATTTATTTTTTTGCTTCTTTAGTTGTTTATTTTATTTTTGTTACAAAAATCATAATTTTCTAGGTTTTTAGACAATTTATTGTTTTTAGAAATTTTAGCATAGAATTTTATTTGTTTTTATTACTCTAACTTCTTTTAAATTTGTTTTTCATCTGTTCTATTTGGTTATGCTCGCAACTCGATCTTCTAATCAAAGTGAATTGCAGTACGATCCAAAATTAGAAAGAACCTTGCACGGGTTAAGGAGTGGCAATCAGTGAAATTTCATAGTGAACAATTTTGATCCCGAGACCCTATTCCCTGGTGATTTTGAATCAAAGGAAGAGGAAGTCATGGCTGAGGACAATCGAATTTTGAAGGAGCTTGCAGCCTCTAACTTGAATCAACAACATCTATGCATTACTTTTCCTAATTTAGATGCTTCGACTACTTTCGAATTAAAATCTGGGCTAATTCATCTTTTACCCACTTTTCATGATCTTACAGGTGAGGATCCACACAAGCACCTAAAGGAATTCCATGTAGTTTGCACAAGCATGAAATCTACGGGAGTCACCGAAGAACAAATCAAATTGAGAGCCTTCCTATTCTCTTTGAAAGATTTGGCAAATGTTGGCTCTATTATCTACCATCCGGAAGGTNGCTGGTTTCTAACTAACTAAAATTAAGGAGAGATATGAAAATTATTCCAACGGTGAATATTCGAAATATGAATTGAATTACCCTTACATCTATGATCAATTGTGGATTTTCGACGGTGGATATTGACTTGGATCAAGGTTAGTCTTTTGATTATTTTATTAATTTAATTTTTATTGTTATTAATTGAGTTATTTACAATTGCTTGCATACAAAAATCTCTCAATAATTGTACGAATCATAAATATTGAATTATATATTCTTCGTGTGATCGACTTTTACATCCACTACTACATTAATTTTAGAGGTTAAGGTATTACTTTTGGGTGTCTGTGACAGCACACACTAGTAGATAACATTAAACGCAATCTACTTAGTTTTGGTCAATTGTGTGATGAAGAATATTATCATATCAAATTTGATTCTTCCAAGCGTCTTATTGAGAATACGACATCAAAAGAATTTGATATTTCTACGAAGCCGAAGGATATTTATGTCATAAACACTAAGTTTAAATGCGAAAAAAGTATTTATCAAATTGAAAATATAATACTTGGTTATGGCATAAAAGATTCAGTCATGTTAGTATAGACCTAATTTCAAAATTTATAGAAATTGTTTTGCTAAAGGTTTGTCAAATTTGAAATTTGAGAAAGACAATATTTGTGATGCATAGAAAATAAGTAAAGAGTTCTTTTAAAATTTAAGCAACATTCTTCAATTACAAAATCTTTTTAACTTCTCCACATGAATATTTTTGGATCATCTAGAATGACAAGCTTAAATGATTTACATTATACTTTCGTCATTATTTATGACTTTTCTAGATTTACTTGATTCCCATTTTTTAACCTAAAAATGAAGTTTAGAATGCATTTGAACATTTTTGTAAAAATGTTCAAAATAAAAAGGGATACACTATTAGGAGTGATCATAGAAGAGAATTTGAAAATATTGCATTTAATGATTTTTGCAAAAACTTGTGGCTATGAACATGATTTATCGTCTACTAGAACTTCTCAATAAAATGGTGTAGTAGAAAGAAAGAATCGCACATTGTAAGAAATAGCTCGAACTATAAAAATGGTTTACCACAATTTTTTTTTCGAGAGCCATTAATACTGTTTGCTATATTGTAAATAGAGTTTTAGTTAGTCGAAAGAAAACTAAAACCCCATATGAGTTTCGAAAAAATAGAATTCCAAATTCGGCTATTTCAAAGTTTTGGTTGTAAATACTTTATTTTAAGCATAAAAAAAATTTGGAAAAATTTAATTCAAAATCCGATATTGAAATCTTTTTAGCTTACTCATCTACTAGCAACTTATAGAGTCTTTAACAAGATAACTCTAGTCGTTGAAGAATTTATGCATATTACTTTTGATGAAACTAATCATTTTGATCAAGAGAAGGGTATTGATAATGATATAGGTTTGGAAATTCTTTTTGAGGAAATAAAATTCAGGGCCTGTTTGATGGATATTATTGAGAAAAGAATGTATTTTAAATAGTGATATGATGGAAAATATGTGTTTAAAAAGTAAAGAAAAATTATTGATGTGATGAAAAATATTATTTTATTGAATAATTTGTGGTTGAAAATAAATTTTAAAAGAACGTGTACCAAACTAGGGCTCAAAATCAAAATAAGGAATATTCTAAAGATGTTGAAGACCAACATGAGAAAAAAGCAAATAAAAATGAATAAAAATCTTCTGAAGTATAAAGTGAACTATCTCTACCTAAATAATGTGGTCAAACAAAGTACATCATGGACATGCTCAATAAGTTTGAAATGGATGAGTTAAAATCATGAACACTTCAATGAGCTCATCAATCAAACTAGACAAAGATGATCAATGTACTTCCATAAACATAACAAAATATCGAGGTATGATCGGATCTCTCCTTTACTTCATCGCAAATAGACTCGATATTATGTTTAGTATGCAATTATGTGCTATATTTCAATACACTTTACTCAAGAATCACATTTTAGTGCCATAAAACGAATTTTAGATATTTTAATAGCATTAACACATTGCGTCTATGGCATTCTAAAAGCACCCAAAAGTCGATATTGTATTAGAATTTATGAATAAGGAAAATTAATTGGCCGATATTCTCATTAAACCTCTAACACTTGATAGATTGTCATATATTCAAAGAGGTTTGGGAATTATCGATGAATTTGAAGTAGGTGGTTAAATTGAATCCATACTAAATGTTCTCGTATGATTCTATGTGCATAATTGGTTGGGAATTATATAAATTTTACCCAAATGATTATGCTTTTGTCTTTTTATCACTCATACTTTAATTATTATTTTACTATAAATATGATGATTATCCTCTTATTCAAACTTGTATATATTTGGCATCTTATCCTTAATTGAGGGGGAATATATTACTATTTTTTATGATTGATTTAAAGTTTTGATCTTAAATACAATACTCTTCCTCTCATATGTGCTATCATTTTGCTTATGATAAAAGGAGAAATTGAGTAAGATAGATTTGAAAAGCATTAAAAATAGGTGAATGTTTTATTGTTTCATATGATAGTCTTTCAATCTTAAATGTTATACCTTTTTGCTTATGTCAAAATGGGGAAATGAAGTGAGATGATTATGCAAGTTTTGATTTAAAAATATAATATTCTTGGAATATATGGTTATTGATTTGTAAAAGATAGGAGGAATATGAATTACATGATAAATTTATAATGTATATCATTTATCGATATGATATCAATTGTCCAATCTTACCTTGCAAATCATCTTGTTTGTCATAATCAAAAAGGAAAAATTGTTGACATATGGTTGATTTCATCCTTAATGTTTTGATCATAACAAATAAGATTAATATTATTTCTAACAATTGATTTTGAGTGACGATAATTCAATATTAAAATAAATCAATCATTAACAAAATCAACAAATAAATCGGACTCGAAATGAAGATGAAAGTGGAAGTGGAAGTGGAAATTAAACATTCAAATCAAATTATTCGAGACGAGAGCTTAAAAGACAAACGTCAAGAAAAGCAAGATCAAGAGTATGAAAGACGACAGCAAAGAAAGATCAAGACGAGAAGTCTAATAGGCAAATTTCGAAGCAAGATCAAAAACTGGATTTCTTAATATAAAGGTACTAATATTTTGATATTTAGTAATGAATGATAAAAGCTCAAAAATCATTTTATGCACGAAAAGATTATTTCATAAAAACACTTACATAAAAAAAATTATTTTTCAATTTCAATTTGGTATTAGTTACTCATTCAAAAGCCTACATTTTGCTCAAAAAAAAAGTCAAAGTCAAAGTCAACCGGACGTCTAGTTCGTCAATGGGCATTTTTTTAACCATTCTGATTTCTGACGCACAACGCCTAGTTTAATGGTCCGGTTCAGTGGCGAACGTCGGGTTGGGTTGTCCGATTAGTCAGAATTTTGGGTATTTTGACTGTTATAAATACTTCTTTTCATTTATTAAACAACTCGAAGATAGTTTTCTTGTGAAATATATTTGTGAAAAACATTCTTTGAGTTTATATTTTTACATTCATTTCATTTATTTTTTTCACAACAAAAAATTTTGATTGTTGAATCAAACTTTGTAAATTATTTCTCTCATTAAAGTTTTTCATTTCTCTTTGTGATTAAATTATTTATATCAATCTTAAAAAAGAAATATATATTTGAAGAAGATTTGTACACTTACCTTGCATAAACTTTTGTACTTCTTCATATTGACAATTTTAATTGATTGAATCAAATTTGTAAAATCATCATATTTATCAAAGTTTCTCATTTTTCTCTTAATATTTAATTTATCACAATTATTCATTAAAGAGATATATATTTTGAGAAGATTTTTTAAACATATATTGTATTTATTTTTTCTTCATTTTGATTGATTAAATCTAATTTTTGATTATTATATTCATCAAAAAATTTCATCTAACATTTGAGCTATTATTTATTACTATTCATCAAAGTGTTAGTCTCTCTTAGTACTTAACTTGTTTGTATTACTTATCAAGTGATGTATTCCATTGTAAAATCACTTTGATAAAGTGTGGGTCGTGTTGAAGTCTCTTAAAGATCAACATTATATAAGGATTGGTGCTCCTTGTTGTAAATCATTGTGTAGGTCATATTGAGGTCCCGTGAAAGTTCAATAATGGCGTTGAGGTCCTGTAAAACTCAAAATTGTATAAGAATCGGTGCTTCTTGTTTTAAGTCACCGGAAGCGTTGTAAAGTGTTGGATTGCAGCATAAGTCAATCAATATAGAGAAAAGGCTTTGCTCATACCGGAGAGTTTGGTAACAGAATTCATAAATCATTGTTTTGGATCGAACCTCCACAATTATATTATTTGCAGCATCTCTCCCTTTTACTTATCGCTTTTATATTTGTGCTTATTATTTGAATTAATCTATTTAATCTTTACTTGCCTAAATTTAGATCAATTCTTTGAAAAAGTTTAAAAACAAATTCACCCCCTCTTGATTAGTTATTCTTGGGCCATCAATCATATATTTCTTCTCATTATTAAGTCAAAAACTTTTTTCGACTTATGAGTATATCTTGGTCAAGAATTTCATTATCAACTTAATTGAATAAAATATAGATCATAATCTCTTACTATCTAAGAGTGGAGAATCATCTATTGATCATTCGTAACCTTTATATAATTCTTGACATGCCCGAACAATGTCATATTATAGCCGCGCTTGGCAGAACAACATTTAACGTCACCAAAACATGACTGTCTCTATATAATGCACTATGATGATAACCTCAAGTCAAATGACCAATTCCACTACCGAACGTTAGAGATTAATCATTGATACTCAAATAGTTATCCATGGAGAATTTCTAGTGGGTCTATAATATTTTGTTTTATAACAAAATATTCATGTGTTCATTTAAATGTTATCATACTTTAACTTGTAAGATTAGTTGCTGACTTCATAAATAAGAAATGTCACACATGATTATTTATCCATAATAACGATATTCGTATCTCGTTATTATTTACGTTCACGGATAATTTAAAATTAAACCATATGTAATTTGTATCTCACAATCACAATTTCGTGTGATTAAGAAATACTAAGACTTAAATCTGTGAACTATATTATTTAATTTATTAGAATATTAATTCAATTAAATAATAGATATGTCATAAATAAAATGTATTAATTATATATTAAAAGTGTTTATGTCCAAAATCGGTTGGACTTACTGTATAACACTTACATGTGGGCTTGACCGAATTAACATGCACACATTGTATATGCGTAGCTTATGGAGAGAAGAGTTGGAAAAAGAGGTCAGTGAAGTGCGGAGTAGTATGGAGATTTGTAATTGAAAGAACTAAAATAGCAGAGACGATTTGGAAAAATTGTATGATAAAGAGATGTTAAACTTGTCTCGAAAGGACACTCGACAAACCCATTTTGACCAAATTATCTAAAAATTACGACTATTGTTATGTTTCTTATTTAGAGGGGAAAAAAAGAATCAGAATGAAACTCGACACGATTCAGATAGGGTTTTGATACAATGAGAGAAATCTATCACTTATGTCCTGTCAATAAATTATTGTGACAAAAAATCCATTGTAAAATCTATTCAGAGAAAGTTCATTTAAGAATAAATATATTTAATCGAATGAAAGGAGCAACTAATTACAACATATTAGGTAGCTATGAATTTATGTCCATAGCAAATTCTACTGTTTTCATGTTTCGTACGACGGATATTACAATCATAAACTTTGTCGTTATGTTTATTTTTCTACTTGCATGAATAGTTTTGTAAGAAATAAGTCGCATTTGAAAAAGTCGATTTACAATGGCAATGGCATGTAATTTAATGAAACATTTGATGTCATTGTTTATGTCGTTTGCCCCGTCAACGGTGTGGAATTGTGGACGAACGGTGAACGTTATCCTGGGTCAGAGGATTATGTCGAAATAATTTTCAGTTTGAGGGTGGACTTGGAATATGGAGTAAAGTTCATGGACTGTATTTTTGTAAATTTCAATTCAAGTGGTCAGTCATTAATATTTGACCTGTCTACTCTTGGACTATACATGTTTCTTGTTTATCAAGATTACAGGCAGGAGTGTAAACCAAAACATTCTTGAGCTCAAAAACAGTTATTGAATCTTTAGCGTCACATAAAACATTGCTCATGGAGTAGAAGTTAATACGAATAAAAAATCACTAAGATCAAGAGAGTAAGTTCACGTTTGACTCATTATTTAAAAATTTATTTTTTTCCAAACTCATTTTTTTATCACACATTCTCCAAAAAATTCACTATTACAAAATTTACTCTCCCGAGGATAAAGATCGATCTGCTAACCCTTTTCGTAACTATAAAACCTTTATATTTACTTTATTAATTCAGTGGGTACTAACACACTTTTAATTAATCAAAATGACAGGCATTAGCAATATGAATGTAATTGTAAAGGCCTTTCCAAAATTTACACAGCTAGAGTACACGTAGAAATGTCAAAATCGATTTATATTGTACATTCTGATCATAAACTTATCTAAGAACATCAGCAGTGATATTGAGTAAATAGATACAAAATATAATTTGTATAAAAATTTAGTGAGTCAAATACCATAGAAAGAAGACGTGACAAATACACCAACCGGGAAATCTCGAGGAGTTCCTCGCAACCAGAATACTATCTTTTCAATTTGTTGTACCCTGCGCTTTTGTTTCGTTAACCGTCTCTAAACATTCTTTGGCTCTATGAACCTTTGACTGAAGATAAAAACTTCCATTCTTGGCATTCCGCTCAAACAAGTTGTTGTACCTCTGAAAAGTGGTCAAAGTTCAAGTCGATGGTGTTAGAACAACTAGCAAATGATGATACAGACAATTTGTCGTGAGCAATTTGTAAAATGAAATGAGGCAAACCTGCAAGATCTCTTCCCATGAAGAATTCTCGGTAACACCAAGAATTTGCCTTGCCTCTGCCTCGGTTATTTTACTTGATCTTCTGATGTTCTGCACTGTTTCTTGAGCAACTCCAGTCTTAGAGGCATCTGCATTTGTTCATGAAAGGTATACGTCAGGGAAACATGGACAAGACAATGTAGAGATGACATCAATTAGATTTAGAATTGAAATTATGAGTTCGCTCAGCTGAATGTTGTATCAATCTGGGCAGGAAACAGTATGTATAACACTCAAAAAAATCAGAAAATACTATATTTTTCGGATGTGGTATTCTTGGCAATTGGATGAAATAAAAACTTGTGGCTACACCTACACGATCAACTTGCACTAAATGATAACCCTCAGAAATTGGCTTTGAATATGCAGAAAGAGCCAAGCTCAATCAAGACACGCCTCATGACAATGTGAAAAGAGCTCAGTCAATTAATACAATTCCTACCAACAGATTAAATTATACAAAAATTCTAATAGAGAACTTACTCGCTAGTGCCTGACGATACGCTTGAAAAAGAGCTCTTGCCATTATTCCAGAGCCCATAACAAGTAAATTTGCAAGAATCCTCGCAGCCTGTAGGGACAAGTGACGAGGATTCTTAATACTCTGAACATTTCCAGCATTGGCGGATAAGGAGTTTCTAGTTCCAAGTAAAAAATTATAGCGTATAAATAGGTTTATTTATGTACTCCCAGTCTCCCATATAAACGAACGAATAATGCTACTTGTACATAACAGTTATATAATGATTTACATATATATGAAATGTCAAAAAGAAAGTGGGGATTTTTATTTTTTATTTTTATTTGGTTCAAGAAATTCTAACTTATTCATATCTCACCATTATATGTATGTAAACAATTATGTAAACCTATTAAACGAACATCTAAAACTTGAAAACATAGGGTAAGCTCTATATGAATCGTCATATTTATCACAGCATATTCATAAGATGTGGCATTCAAAAAATTAGAGAAATTTGACCAAGCATATCTCGTACTTAAATCGTGACTTCTGTGGCAGCTGCAACACAGAGTTTAGGTAATGCTCACAACTCTCATGTACAATACAAAGTGCAAGACTAGCAAGGAATTGAATGTGTCCATTAGAAGTTAGTAGACCAAACTGAAACTTCCAGAATTTAGGCAGTGAATCTTAAGTTAACTTCACGATCAACATAAAGTGAAAGAATAGAATATGGAGAACTCTGAACAAGTTGAAGTTTATAGAGGTCGAAGGCAGGCAACAAATTGCTTACATTGAACATGGGATGTTTCCAAATTAAGCGCCCTTGATTTGTTTTACAAATGTCTAAGGCTAGAATATAATTTACAGCATCTGGAATCACAAGCTTCTTTGAAGTTGTATAACAGCTCAATGGAGTTTGTTAGTTGGCTTATTATCCCTATTCAGGCTTCAGCACGTATTTTATGGACAACTCATGATAAGTCGAGATTATCCTCCTAATGTACACTCTTAACATAAACTAATCGTATCTAATAAACTGGGAAAGAAATAGCATGCAACATTTTTCTAAAAAATTAAGGCTCTGTTAGAGCCCCATTTTTTGGGATAAATGAATTTTGTAATAGTGATTTTTGGAGAATGTGGTAGTTAAAAAGTAGCAAAAAGTTTTGGGTTTACGTGCAAAATTATTTTATTGGGAGAATGTGTAGTTGAAAATGAGTTTTTAGAGAATGGGGCTTAAACAAGGGCTAAGATTGTTCCTAACAACGCATTTACTGCCTAAGATTAACAGTAAGCATCGCTAGCGAAATCAAAAGGAAGCAGATCACAGAAGGAAACCCAAACTCATTGACAGCCAAGACTCAATCCTTTATTACTCCCACATTTAAGGTGCATTATGGTATTATAGAACTGAGCCCTGGAATCTGAATATCTAGTATTCAGTTAGAATTTCAATTTGTATTCTGTGAATTCCTGTTCCAGCGCTCCAACTTGGCCATTACTAGTTTAATTGCTAAAAACCAACTTCATTAACAAGGCATAAATGGTATTGACCCAAGATAATCAAACAATGGAAAATAAGGAACTGAATTTTTGGCTTGAACAACAACTAAGACCAAAAGATCATTGATAGAAAGGAACCAACAGAGAAGGGAAAACAGGTTTAAGGTATCAATATACAATTAAAAATCTTTCTAGAAAAAGAATCGCTAGTAAGATATGAGGGGGGAATTTGGTAGAATCCCATTTGAAGCAGAATTCGCAAACACTAATTTCCAATAAAAATCTGCTATATACTTACTGTATTGAATTCCCACTTGTACATCCATGAATGAGCAGAATCTTCTTAGCTATTTATTAGATGATTTCAGACCTCAGGATAATGAACTTCAAAATTTTAGCAACTCTGACAACATGGCTATAATTTAATGTGTAATTGGTGGTAGGGGTTCGTGAAAAAATTTTAATTGTCCATGATGCTGACTGCTCATGTTTTCATCATCTTCATCAATTTATATTATATTTTCTCGTTGCCTGTTCCTAGTAATGTGCTAGATAATAGACCCTTGCCTAACTTGGAGAGAGACCATATATTACGAAGTGTACTATTGAGAGGTGAATGACACCAGCAGTCACCATAGTGTACTACTAAATAAGCCAAGGAGAATTCTCTGATACCCTATTCCAATCCTTTTACTTCACCCTGGGTCATATTAGAGTTTCCAAAAATTCCCAAGGTAAAAAAGGTTCTATTTAGGGGTGAGCATGATCTGGCTCCATGTAGAACCAAAAACCAGTGGGAATCTAAACAGGGAACCAGCAGTTCCATGTGGAAAGGTGGAACAGAAGCAACCAGTTCCTTCTATTTGAATGTTTAACAATTTCATTTTAACTAATAGCACTGCTGTCAAATAATTTTCAACACTGCTTAAGCCTTGTTTTGAATGAATCCAGCAGTTTTATAACAATTGAAGAAACAGATTGATTACACAGATATAAGTCATTTAAACAAACAGATCCACTACATTATGAATATTAAACAAAGTTATCTGCTATGGTTAAACAAACAGTATGAAAAAACATTTACAAACTAAAAAACATTAACAAAAAAATGAAAAAACTAATAGACATATTAGCAATTTTCTTATGCAAGGAGAAGCGATATATATATAATCTAAAATAAAACAGCGAAGCTTAACAGGAAACAAATATTATGTGTCGAATTCTACCAAAAGTAACAAAACCACTGGGTAAATCCACACTCACCATAAGAATTTTGAGAAAAGGGAAGGAGTGGCGATTTGGCTTAGGGTTGATGTGAAAAGGAGCAGCCGGTTGAGAGAAGCAAAATAAAGTAATTCTGATTTCTTAGGATTCCTAATGGTTTTGAATAAGCCGAGAACCGGACCAGCGTCGGTTGAAAATAAACAATCAAATATTAGTAGTGTAACTCCATAAAATAATTCTCCCCCCTCGTCTTTCTTATAAAAATTGAACTATCGAATCTCATTATTTTATATAAATTATCATATTACTCATAATTTATAATTATGATGATAAATAGCATTATTCTTTTATATTTTATAGAATGCACAAGTTTTTAATCAAATATTTCATTAACTTTTATCAGAATATATTAAAAATCTAATTTTTATTTAAATAATGTTATTTATAATTATGATAATGAAATATAGGTGATATGACAATTTATGTAAAATAATGTGGTTGGACAATTTAATTTTTATGAGAGAATGAGAAATAAATATAAGGAAAAATGAGTTGTAACATCATCGATTTTTCATCATCATAATGATAACGTCGTTACTCTTTTTATTTAAACCAAACGGGGGCATAGCCAACAAAATTTTATCCCCAATTTTAAATTTCCTTTATTTTTTCTTGACAATAATTAGTAACAGAAAAAATAATATAAAATTATCAACAATTTTTCCGTTAGTAATATTAAAAACATAAATAATTTGACAAATGCAATTTATCAAAGAAAATTTCCTGAATAAATAAATTAATCAAAATGTAATTATATATTAATCAAAAATTCTGTCACGAAAAGGAAGAATAAAAATGTCTTAAACTTATTAGTATCTGATAAAAAATTTAAAAATATAGTACAACAATTTTTTTTAAGTGAAAGACGATGTCGTGTCAGTGATTGAAACTAGTCTCATCTAGAATCGAACCATAACTCGAGTGGGTTGATCCAAGGCTGGTAGACGAAAAATTGAGGTTGGATCGGTTTAGATTGGGCCCGACGATTATCGTCGTGCCCATGTTAATTGTAAAATAATCGAATATAAATTTTTAAAAGGGAAAATTACTTGAAAACCTACAATTAGTGACTAGTTTTCATAAATAAGGAGATTAAGCCCATGTTTGACATCAAAATATATTCTTTCAAAACTCATTTTTAACCACACATTTTTCAATAAAATAATATTTTCCATCACATTTATAATTTTTCATTACTTTTTAACCACATATTTCTCATTATATCACTATTTAAAATATTTTATTTTCTCAATAATATTCATCAAACACACAGTTTAAAATTCACATATCGGGTGTTAATAGAAATTATTATATTAATTAGTACACAATTAATATAAAAACCGTTTTATATACCAATATCCTTTTACCACCCACCCACTCACTCTTTATCATTTTCATATTTTCTCTCCCCCTCTACCTTCTCTCGTCTCTCTTCCTCTCTCTATCGGCGTCAGAGATTGTTTCAATGCCGGCTCCAATGAGCTCGCCTCCAGCATCCGAGCTAGTCGTTCACCACTGTCGACTGCTCCAGTCCAATCTCCACCATCTCCAGCTCCCGAGGCATCAATACCACTAGATTTGGCTTTTGCAAACTCGAGTGAGGCTCTGGCTAAGGCTCAATCTCATAGCAAGAAGCACACCTCACCTTCATATTGATAAGCCCACTCGCACCTCCAATGAAAGCCCTCGGACCTAGCGTAGATTCCATCCAGTCAGCGGACTTTTACCCGATTTTACCGAGAGAGCCATACAAGTGCAGTATCATTTATTGTCGAGTCTCCAAGTGGGACTTTAGGTCACTCCAATAATTTTCCACGCAACTAGGTTTTTTCTTCCACATCTCTACCCATTAAAAAATAAAACCTTGACCATTCTACAGATATCAGTTTCTAGGTATTTTGGGTTTCTGTTGTTGTATATACATATATAAATTTCATGTCTTCCTGGAGAAAATTAATCAGGTTTCTGAATGTTACCAAATGGATTTTTAATTGACAGTAGTATGTTAAAATGGCTACTATTTATTTTTTGTTATTGATAGGTTAGTTCTGATGAAATTATGTTGACTTTTTGTATCTTACTTAAAAAATAATTTACAGGAGCTTTGAGTAATTTTTGGGACTGATAAATTGAAAGAAGAAATAGGGAAATGTAGGCATTATTATTTTTGCGTTTTTTGGGTTATCTGAGAGGGAAGTGGGGAATTTGTATTCATATTATAATGAATTTCAATACTGTGGAACGAATAGAATAGAATAGAATAGAATACGATGTTGGAAATTGAGTTTTTGAGATGGGGGTCGAGAAAGGTACATAAAGTAATTAATGTAGCAATTGCATTTTATCTGTTAAATTTTTAAAATGAATGGGACTAAAATTTGTAAATTCCAGATATTTACGAAGTCCCTGCTTTTTGAATTTTTGTTATCTATCTATAAAATTCATAGGACCCCTCTTGATTAAATGAATCGAAGGATGTTATACCTAGCTAGGGCTGGAAATAAGAGTCTATACTTGTTAATCCCATTTATGTAGGTGCATTTCTTGCTTAGTTCTGCATGAATTGAGATTTGAGATCAAATGTTTACTGAAACTTTTAATTATACTTGGTTGCATATCTATGGTAGCGGTCATGCATTGGAGGTGATGGTGGTAGTGACTGGTGGTAGATTGTGATACTGATTTGCGGTGTGTACATATTTGTTTATGACCCTATGTGATCAAGTGTGTTTAATTATGATGGTTACTGATTTGCGGTGTGTACATATTTGTTTATGACCCTATGTGATCAAGTGTGTTTATTGTGATTGGTTATGGCCAATTCTATGTTGATTGTAACTAATTATTACTTGATCACATACCCATAACAATTAAGATTGACATGATCACATGCAAACACAGTAAAGATAAATTTGGTCACAAATAGTCATAAATAACACATGTTAGTGATTTGGTTATATAAGGTCACAAATTAGACAGTCACAAACAATTATACTAATTGGTTACAGATAACATAAGTTAGTAACTTAGTTACATACAGTCACAAATTAGACAATAACAATCAATCACACTAAGACAAATTTGATTACAATTAATTACATATAACACAAATCTGGTCACAAATAACATAGTTAGTCACAAATTTGGGGTGATTCGGTGGGGGTGAGGGAGGGATGAAAGTGGTTCCGGGGTAAGGTGTAATTTCCATAAAAGATTTTAAATTTTTGAAAAAAATTTACAAGTTGGGATGGGATGGGGTTCTAGGGGTGGGGTGTAATCTCGAGAAAAGTTTTCAATTTTTGAAAATCTTTTACACGTGGGTTGGAGTGGGATATTATTGATTGATACGTTATTGGGGGTGTGGGTGAGGATACTATTAACTGGGTTGTGTAATTAATTCTAATTAATCATATATTATTAATTGAAATTAACACCTAAATTTTGAAATAATTTGACAAATTCGTTAGTTTTAAAATAAAATTCTTATATGTAAGAGTTATGTATTAGTCTCTTCTTAAAAGGATGACCAGACATCAACCTCCTGTCAAGAAGTCTGACAAACTTCTTTTAAAGAAGATCGATGGGTTATGTCGCGAGCCAGTCCCGAATTTATGCATATTTTTATTGATCCAATCTTGGTTCGGCTCGTGAACCGTCATGAGTCGATCTTTAAGAGATCGGACCTGCAGATTCATTAAATAATCGACCCCATCCACTTTTAAAGCTCTAATTATTGATAATTTTTGACAACATCACTAACAACATTTGTCGTCTTTAACTGCCAATAAAAGTATGTCAGTGACAACATTGATGTTGATAATTTCATTTGAGCTACCAATATGTATTTATTTCAATCAGAATCGCAGCGTTATATTGTAAGTGAAATTCTATATATTAATGATCATTTGATTCATTAAATTTTTATTCTTGTTGTCAACTTGACGATTTTGTATAAGATCCCAAATTGCTTCTACAATTTGCTTTTTGCTCCAAGAAAACAATATCAAAATGCAAATAAATAACGCGCGATATTAATGGGCAATCGATAAACATAAAGAACGTGAAACTTGAGAGGTACTAACGTTATTATCCAAGTTAAAAATAACATATTGCTCCATAAAATTACATACAAGAAAAAAAAATTTCTTAAAATAATGGAAGATCAATCGAGGAAAAGCAAAAAGTGAAAAAATAACTCATAGAAATTATAATCAGAAGAAGAAGCAAGAGTTAGCCATTAGGGTTCATACATAGAGAGATTTTGGAAATTGTGCGTAATGAGCAATTTATTGACTCGTATTTATTTATTTATATTAGTTTGCTTGGCTTGATAATCAAGGCAACAGCGGGCTGTGGCTCATTTATTTATTTATATGTTTATATTTATAAGTTTGCTTGGCTTGATAATCAAGGCAATGGGGGTTGTGGCTCATTTATTTATTTTTATGTTTATATTTATAGGAACAATACATAAATCAGGTTTTTAAGTATTACCATTTCAAAATTAAGGATAAATGTTTTAAATTTCAAAAATTAGGTTTTTATTAAAATTTATTTATGTATTAGTTAATTAATTATATGTTTTATTGATAAATATATAAAGGTCACAGATCTATACAATTTGATCACAAATAAAAAAAATTTAAGGTCACGATTCAAAATTTTTATAGGTCATAGTTTGTTCATTGGTCACAAATTAAAAATTTTAAAGTCACAA
>CAIGRB010122220.1:0-17215 GCA_903798255.1 Fraxinus quadrangulata | reverse complement strand
GAGAAAATGAAATAATTAGGGTTTGAAATTATGTATGATTGATTTAAATAAAAATTAATATAAAAACGATTAATTAATACCTGATTTATGTATTATTAAAGCTGATTATATATTTTTGAAAATGATTACTTAAAAATCTGTGTGGGTGCAATTTCAAGTTTGCTTGGCTTGATAATCAAGGCAATGGCGGGTTGTGGCTCATTTATTTATTTATATTTATAAGTTTGCTTTCTTGATAATCAAGGCAATGCAGGGTGTGGCTCAATATTAAAGAATTGGTCCTATAGAAAAGTCAAGTCCAATTTCGCATTAGACCATTAGTAATTGGAAGACATGGACACAAACCACGAGGTGCTTGATGACTAGTATTTTTGTTTTTTAGAATTTTAAATTTAGCACATTTGCTTAGAGAAAATATTGCCGTGAACACTATTCTAGCCTATGGATGGAACAAGAATTGAATTTTAAGGGTGGTAAAATATTAATCGAAAATTTAGCTCTCTTTGAGTCACATTAAAATTTTCACTTTCATTTTTCGGCTAATTTTCAACAATACATTTTTTAATAAAATAATATTTTCCATCACATCAATAATTTTTCCTTCTTTTTCAACCACACATTATCCATCAATCTAATATTCTAAAATATATTTTTTCAAAATAATGTGGCTCAAACACACCCTTAGTCTGGAGCAAAATAAATTTTTTAAAAATAATTAATAAGTCGGTAAGAAAGAACAACAATATTTATATTTATTTTGTCAATGTCTTTTATAAAAAAATAAAAATATTTAAAAATAATATAATTTTGTAAGTGACCCCGATAGCTTCGCAAAGCACAGTTAGTTTCTCGATAACATTACTAACTATATATCCATCCACAATCTCCAACGAATGTGTATCGATTATTATCAATAGTATCGATATCGTAATTTTGTTTGAATTACCAACATATATTGATTTTAATTAGAATCACCAACATTCATACCGTTAATGATTTTCGACATCAATGACAACATTATCGTCAATAATCACCGACAAAAGTATGTTGATGATCATTAATGATATCGATAATTCTGTCCAAATCATCAATCGATATATATTTTCATCATACTCACAAACCGTCATATTGTCGTATTCACATACGGAATTTCTATCATTGATCATTTGCTTCATTATTTTTTAATTATTGTTGTCGAAGAGGTCCTGGCAACGTAAATAAAAATGAATTACTTTTAATTGCGTATACAATTACTTAAGTATAAAAGGTACGAAATTTCATTTGCAACGAAGGTTTGAAATGTACCCGCTAGCCATGGACGGACCCACAGGGGGTCAAGTAACCCCACAAATTTTTGAATTAATTTTTTTTTCAAAAAATACGTGGTTGTTTTCTTTACAATTTTCTTTGACGAGTTCATTATGGGACATCAAAACATTGCATTTTAATACCATTTCGTAGTGTTCACGACCTAGTTTTTCGTTCGTTAATGGCACGTGAAACGGTCAATTGTAGCAAAAGTTACGATGCATCAAAGTAGATCATTCCAAACTAATTTTTCGAGAATTTCAATAATATACTAACTTTGAAAATTCGCCGGCGATCGTACGCTAATCGAATCCACAAATTGCCTAAGTCATCTAGAAACTTGTTTCGAGAAATACATCGTAGTCATATCAAATGGTCCAAATAGATATCTAATGCCTTATTAAGCTCAGGAATGTCTGGCAAGGGTCTTGGAGAATCTCCATGCTCATCACTTTCTTTGAAAAAAAGATATCTAATTTAGATATTTGAAAAAAGAATCTCCATGCTCATCAATTTAGATACACATGGTTTTAAAATGTGTTTAGGAGGCTTTTATAAAACCCAAAACCTAACAATGGGAAGCAAAAACTCTTTTTCTAAAAGCAAGCAATTAACCAACAAAATTATTCATTTCAAAAAGTTTTTAAACTTTGCCAAGAATAGTAGACTAATTTTTCTGTTTGAGATTATGGATGAGTTGTTTCATGTTAGCATCTACATTATAAACACTATGGACATTCTCTACTTACAAGCCAATTTTCTAGGTGAAATCTATCCATCTTGGGGGAGAAAAAGATTACTTCCTATAAAACACTGGTTCCGTGCAAACATCCAGTTGGGCCACCATGGACATCAATCTTCAAGAGTGGTGGAATGTAACAATATCGTTGTATCCCAAATCACTTTTGAAAGACTTCCCTTGTATATTTATGAGCACTTTGGCCACCCTAACAAACCAATTTCAAGAATGACTTCTATCCATGGTAGTAGATACATCTCAACACCAAAATTGCATAATCAAGGTTTCTATGCTAATTGCAAACCATAAATCAGCCTTAGATGCATCAACAATCTGAAAACTGATTGCATCTTTTTTTTTTTTTTTGGCCAACAGGTTTTCAATTCTATACTGTATCTATCTAAATCAAATCCCAGATATACATGAGCTTAAATAACACTCCTGGGAAACACATCCAGGAAAAGAAATTTTAATAAAGTTCTAGTTTTTGCCCCCTAATTATATTTTAGTTTCTAAATATAATCGGGGGAGGATTGATTGCTTACTGTAAATCGTCGTCTGAAGGCAGATTCAGAGGACTTGAGGGTGAATTACTTTTATTGCCATTAACCTCGAGAATTTCCGTGCTGGGGTGCATGACATTGCCTTCATTAGGTTTCTCTAGAGAATTCTTGTTCCCTGGAGCATTGTTGTCAACATTGGGCGTGCCATTCCCAGCACTGACTTTAACTTTCTTGGAAGTCTCACTTATCTTGTGCTCAGCTGAAAGGTCAGCTGAACTGCTCTTTCTCTTACGAGTAGTTTCATCATTGCCTTTGGCTTCTGCATTTGGCAAGTCTACTCCTGAACCCTCTGTTAGAGCATCAGAGTCTTCGTTACTAGCATTCACTTTCCCATCAGTGGAGTCGCCACCGTTATTTTCTGCATTGGGCAGGTCGACTCCTGAACTCCCTGGTAGAGCATCAAAATTCTCATTACTAGCATCAGCTTTCCCATCACTGGAGTCACCACTGTTATTCTCGTCCTCCTTAAGCCCCGACTGCAGCTTCTCTATCACCTCCATGAGTTCCCTATTAACCTGAACAGGAAAAAGGGATCCATAGAGTTAATTCAGGTCAATGGTGGGGGTAAATCTAAGAGGAACACTAGAAATCAATTTCAATGTTAGAATGAAGTTTTGCCGGACCTGAGGATTCTGTAGATAATCAGATATATCAGTTGGGCATGCTGGGCATTTCAAGACGTTTTTCTGTGAACGAAGTTTCCTTCCATTCTGGCACATCCTCTCTTTTGTGAATGTTTTTCCAGCAAATGCATCTTCCAGACATGGCTTACAGAAATTGTGAGCACAGGGTGTCGTGAGGGGGAGATTCAGCACTTTTTCACAAATAAGGCAACAAAATCCTGCATGTGCAAACTTACCATAGTAAGACCTCTATTTATTTCAACTTGAAGTTGTCACACAATATGACATCAACCACTCACAACAAATAAGCACAAGAAAATTTGGAATTCATGGAGTCCCTCAAAGATTCAGGGAATAAAAAACATTTACCCATTTTCTCTAAAAGTTTTACGAGTCAATTGACAACCATACCTCGTGGTATAAAAACCTGATTTTCATAATAAGAATAATCAGGGAATATATACAATAAGGAATGCTTACTACTCAAACCAAGCCCAATTAAAAGAAATTAATAGTCAATGATGGTAAAAAAATGTATATTAATTGGTTAAAGATGCTACAAAATGTGCAAGGCAGGAAAGAGATCAAACCTTTTAACAATTTCTCCTTCAGGGAGACATTGTGTGCTTTCCTGATCACTTTCCTTGCCTTCTCTCTCTCCTCAGGATTAACATTGATTACTTTTTCTTCACTAGCGGGTGGTGGCTTTTTCCACTTCCAGCAAGCTTCTTGCTCCTGAGATCAAAATCAGGCCCCATAAAAAGTTATGGTGCATTAAAATTGCTTGATCTAGAATCAATTGGCAGCAATATGAGTTCCTGTAGAAAAGAAACAACACGGAAAAAAGGGAAAAAAAAAGGAGAGTATTGTAGTAATACACAAAATGAAATGCATGTAGAAAATTGTCACTGCAAATGATGTTATAGATCACTTCTCTTCACAGCTTTGCGTGCATCAAAGAATAACCACCATACACAAAAGTTCTCTTGATACTTTATATGCATCATCATCAGCCCATCATGAAGTGAGCCACAGATGCAATTTAATACTTTACTTATATTCAACATGTTTATATAAGAGATATGCATGTTGACACATCAAAGAACATAAATGGCATTAATGGTAGAAAGAGACTAGGTACTCACATCATAATCCCATGAGGGACTTTCTGCCCTTTCAGAGATATCTAATGCCTTATTAAGCTCAGGAATGTCTGGCAAGGGTCTTGGAGAATCTCCATGCTCATCACTGAAATCAAATAAAAATTATTGAATAGTCCTATTAAATAAAATGTCACAATTGCAAACCAATTACAAACCTTGTCCAGGGTGCAGGTTCATTGTCACATCTCACAAATAAGTATCTGCAGACCTTGAATCCCTAATGCAGAAAAAGAAAGCTGAAAAATCAACTAACGCACCAAAAGAAAAAGCAACAAAGTCCAACCTGAAGTATCAAATATATATACCTGCTTTCCAGCTTTTCTCCAACACTTCTCAACCCTGTAGACACCGTCGTAGCGGTAGCCTTTCTCTGGGGCGTAGGAAGAGCGCTTGTCCTTCTCAGATCTATTCATAAGAAATGAAGGCCATTTTTATTGGAGTGGAAGTAAGAAGAAAAATTACAATATCAATCATATGCACAAGCTACCAACCAGAGGATTTTTAGGTTGAATAAAAGGAATACTCAATTATTAAAGCATACACCATGTGAAGAGGAGCATGACTTCACATTCCACATTGGATCCAGATTTAAGGTTAGAGTAGTCTACAAATTAACTGGCCGTTCTACTATCCATTACTGTATGGCTTTAAACTGGAGCCTCATGTATGAACTACAAAAGACTTTAAAATACTATTAAATTGAATTCAGAAACATATACTAAATAAAATTATGGGAATCAATACACCCTTCAAAATCTTCTACGGAAGCAATAAGATTGACATACCACTCAACATATTCGTGGGTCCAAGATGATCCTGCTACCTGAATTTCGAATTAAATATGAAGATAGGTCTTTTCTGGTGCAAAAGAGGTATTTTTTGGTGAAATTCCAAATCAGAAAACCTGGAATATATGCACATCCAATACTTATAATGGACGTCAACAAACTACTCAACTAAACCGCAAAACTTGAATACGAGTAAAGACCGAACTCAAGATATTGGTGGATTCAAGATTTTGAGATATAGATTTGAATCTATGTTCCAGTTCAAAAGATATATTATTAGTTGTAATTCCAAATCAGAAACTTGGACATTTAAGCACATCGAACTGGAATTGCTTACTATATTAAACCAGATTAACATGCTGCCAGTTATCACAATAATAAGTGAATGGTCGAGAAGCTAAGTAATAAGAAATGGTACATAAAACAAGCCTCAAAAGGAACACAAGAATTTAAAGTAGTAATTGTAATAATAATATCCTTTCAGTTGTTTTTGTGACTGTGCAAACCGCATTATGTCTGCCAGAACAATATGTCGTATATCAATTAATCTCCATAGGAAGTTGCAATCTTGTCCCTTTTAACTTCAGGACTTGAGTGCACTAACACCCAAAACATGAACACCGGATTTTATAATTAATTAATATGACCTAAGAAGCACGAACACGCTGACACGTGATTGTTCCAAAGAGTAGAATAACAACATGTCAATTTAAATTCTTTAAAACTTTACTTATATCATATCTTTATTTTTATATTTTATATCTATATTTAAATCAACATTATTTTAGTTTTGATTTTGATAGTGAAATCTTTTAAATTAGATGAATGCTATTTTTTATGTTAGAATAACTTTGAATTAAACTAGATATTAGTATAGTAAAAAAATGTATATAGTAGGTAAAAATAATTCGATATTAAGTTTGTAGAACTTTTGTCACATTATTTTGACTTTTTTAGATAAGTGTTATAATATAGGACACCCCACATAGCATGTTAGATATGTGCCCGAGTTCTGACATGACACGTTTCAGACATGCACAACCCACTCTAGTAGGAGTGTCCATATGTCATAAAAAATGACTTCTAGATAAAAAAGTCGAAACATTTTTGTAGTCCAAATTGTAGTTTGCTATGTTGTATGGTATAATTTCTATAATAGATGTCTTCAACTGCAACAAAAAAAAAGAAGGATTCAAAATTGGAGTAAGAACCAATATATGGACTATAACACTTAATCAATTTAGACTATAGACATTATAAGCTTGAATCTAGAGATACACAGAACGAAGTGCATTCTATACTTAGGCTCAAATGTTTATAGGAAAAGGGGTAATAGACTTGATGCTAATCAAAGCATCAAAGCCGGTTTGTTGAAGTGGAGTTCCTCTAGGGTTTTGTGTGATCACAAATTCCTATATGACTACATCAAAAATTCTATAGGACTACCACAATACCAGTGATCCTGTATGGGACTGAATGAGTGTGACTATGGTGATAATGCTGAGATGGATTTGTGGCAAACAAGATGAGATAGAATGAGAAATGAACATATTTGCAAATTAATCAAGTGTGTGTCAATAGAAAAACTGTAAGAAAACAGTTTGAGATGGTTTTGGCATATTTACTGGAAGCCCATAGGCACACACTGACACGCAAAATTGATAGTATTAACAGTAATACTAGAGAAAGAGGCAGACTTAAAATCATGCGGAACTAAGTGATTAAAAGGCCTTGAGCTTAGTAGCTTGAATTCAGAGAGAGCCTTCACTCCGTCACCAAAGGAAAGAAATCATGCAGCCACCCAGATAAATGACGGAGAGGGCTTTGATTAGTTGAGTTGAGCAATATCTGAAGATTATGTTCTGAACCTTAAAAGTCATTGATAGATCTAGGATACACAATTCCCCATTATTGGAAAGGAATTATTTTGAAAGCACATTTTAGCATGTGGAAAAAATGCTTTAAGTTAATGCTCGACCTAGCAAATTCGCCCTCACTACGAGAAGATAATCATAGATATACATTTTTATGCACCATATACTGCAAATTTGTTGGATTACTACACATGGCATATTTCATATAGATAGCTGGAAAGGAGAATTCGTCTCACAAAATGTTGGATTGAACAGGCAAAGCTTTGTTTTGTGAAGGGAAGACACTCTTGGCCAAGCCTTCATGTGGTAGCATTCTCAGAGCATTGTAAGCATGGTTCACTTCCATTGAAAATGGGCATTAATTTCCAAAGGTTTATGTCCATTAACTTTGGAAATAACAATTTATTAACTTAGGAAATTATATTGAGTTCAAGAAGTTATTTGACAGACACTGTATACAAATTCTCTGGAAATCATATCTTGAATAACATGTACATATAAAAAATGAGCTCATAATCTTTGGATAATTAAAAGATTATGTATATGACAAAAAAAAAAAAGGAAAAAGAATTTGGGTGTACATAAAGAATTCTTAAAAATTCAAGCTCTCCTTATTGTTTGTTTTGTCAAGTCTTAGCAACGTATAAATTTACATCTAAGGACATTGATCCACTATAATGGATTCCCAAGAAAAGGATATTAATGGAAACTATTTATTTGGTGTTTGCTAATGGATTAATACTATCTAGCACCAAGGAATCTAGGTGGCTGCAATTATTGTTTGTTTCGTCAAGTCTTAGCAACGTATAAATTTACATCTAAGAAAGACATTGATCGACTACAATGGATGCCCAAGAAAAGGCTATTAATGGAAGCTATTTATTTGGTGTTTGCTAATGGAATAATGCTATCTAGCACCACTGAATATGGTGGCTGCAAGTGATAACACATCTTAGATGTGACTTATTTCCCTATTTTTAAGGTTCATGTGCCATCTAGGCAGGTATTTAGCACCAATAGTGCTAAATAGCATAATTGATACTAATGAGGTAATGATGAACAACTGTTATTCATGTAGTAAAGTAAGCATTAACTTATTATTACCTAACTACGCGAACCGGATAGCCTTTATAGCAGCTGACTCGCAAAGCCTGATTTCCTTCCTTAAATTCCTGATCGAATGATTGTGCCTTGTTAGTTCGTCTATTCCCACTCAGATCTCTTCCACCACTATCATACTCAAAAGAAAACATTATAAATATTAGAAGAATATAAAAAGAAATTAATTTGCACACCGAGATAATCGAAGACAACAGAGAAATAAGAGAAAAACCACAATGGAAGTATGTTGATCAATCAGTAAAGTGATTGGGGCAAAAGCTGTGGTGGAACTATGAAAATTTTCAAGTAGTATGATGTGTCTAAGAAAGATAGCAGCCGAGCAACACAGGTCAAGAATAATTCAATGATCAATCCTCGAGAGACGTCTTAAGACTTTAGACAAAAAGTTAAAAGAGAAGAAATTAATACAGAAAAAATTTTAAACAATAAGGAGTAATTATGGCTTTAAATTTTCGTTTTGAGTCTTACCTAAAGGTCAGGATACATTACAAGCTTTGGATTCTCATAAATACACCAAACTTGCATATATCAACTTTTAATTTCTAACTTATGATTTAACCTCATTCTAGTCTCATCAACAAAAAATATATGATTAATTAATGAAATACACCTTGAAACTTCATCTTAAATGTGTCTCACGAGTGTATCCATGACTAAGGCAGAAAGATAAAGACTTTATGTGAACCTTGACATAAATCTAGTGATGGACAAATCTCTAGTGCTACAATAAATCTCATCCTCTTGACCATGACTGCTCTGTCATGCATATAGGGATGCTTGCTATTAATAAAGTCATGGAATATCCACATCTTTGATTACACTTCAATTTGTGTTCAATCTCCCTCTTCCACAATTTCATTGTACAACTGGTGAGCTTGATACCTATGTAACTTGTACAATCTTAATATCTCATTCATTCTTATAAATTGACACTGTAATATTCTTCCTCCCTGCAACCCGGCATCTTTTACTCTATAGCTTTAGGGATTAAGCGAGAATATTTCTTCTATTATAATAACTAAAAATTATGAAATATGACTGAATCATTTCAAATATTTAAATGATAAATTAGTAAATTGATTAATTATTAACTGCTAAATTTATTATTTTGTAATTCTTTTAGATTCATAACATTTTTTTTAAAAAAATTAACTTCTTCTTAGGTTGTTTGAAATTGTGTACTTATAAGTATTTACTTTACCAGAGATGTAAGCACATATATAATTTGTAAGTATTCTTTACTCAAATGTACATTCCAAAAATGCACTACTATTTACAAGTGAAATGAGTAAATTGGCTTTTTATTAGTTAATCAAATGAGAACATAATTAAGTAACAATAATTGGATACCTGAATCACCTCTTTGCTTGGATAGTAGGATGGATAACTCAATCTAATAGTTCATATTAAACCATAGCAAAATATACAGAAATAACAACCAAAACAATAAGCTATCATATTGAGACTTTAAATCAACTAACAAATGAAACTCAAAAATATAGAACTTTAGAGAAAATAAAACACCAAAAGCTCACGGTACAATTTATAATGAACAGACCTTCCAGTGTAGATAAACCATTCACCATGGTCTTCGTCATCCTCATAACCCCCTGAAATTACAACTGACTGAGAACCATAACTTGCCTTTCCACCAATCCCAGCAACAGGGGGATAGTGCACACCCCACTGCCGGCAGTCCATGCGCATAGCCCAACTCTCTCCAACCAATACCCCCTGATTCCTTTCTGGATCGTTTTCTGCTGTAATGGGTCCAAAATGGTCTTTAGGGACAGTAACAAAGATCCTTCCACTTGCAGCATTGGCCATTCCAGCTTTCTGTGCTCTTTCTGTAGTAAACGCCTTATCAGGCCGGTCTTGGATATGCAAAGAACGATAAACATTTTGAGGCCCCCTGGAGGATAATGATTTAGACATTTTGGCCATTCGGATGCCAAAGACAAGTATGGAATTGATGCGTGGTTGAATTGCCATTTTGCGGGGAATACTACTACGACACTTGGCACAAGTATTCTTCCCTTGCTTAATCCACTTTTCAAAGCATTTTAAGCAAAAATTGTGTCCGCATGGTGTCTGAAATATTCAAACAGGAAGAAAATGTAATGGCAAGAAATGAGTTGTTCAAGCTACCTACCAAGTATGGATAAGATTTTCATTTGAGTTGATTTAATCTACATGATTTGCTAAAGTAAACAAGTGTAATTTAACTCGGATAATATATATTTTCAGTTTAGAAGAATTACTATATCAAATGGACAAGGCATGTTTTCTTAGACACTGGAAGAGATAGAGATAGAGATAGAGGGGCATACACAACATGGTGAATTCCTATTTTTGGCCTAGAAATAAATACTTCTATCTATTTATCACAGAGAAGACATTCAACTTGTATTTTCCGCTTTCCCATAAAGACATACTTTGTCAGGAATCAGTTGAAAAAAATAAAATAAAATAAACAAGTACATTTATTAACTATTCATGCAAAGACAACATATAGATTACAGACAGTTATCTCTTTTGGGCATGGATAAGCTGTTAAACTTGCAGTTTCTTCTTTCCCACAACGACATACTTTGTTTGGTTCCAAAATTGACAAAACATAAGTACATTAATTAACAATCCGTGCAAAGACAACCTACGTAATATACTACAGACAGTTTTCTCATTCATCACTCACAATTCACAAACTTGGTACAGCTGAATTAGTCAGAATTGCAGAATTTTGATAGCTCATATTTGTCAAAAACAGAAGATAATTTCTTAAATTGAGATATTAGAGCAAAAACTTTACTTTCCAAATCACATTACCCAGTGAGGCAGGAAAAAAAAAATCTTCTTGTTTGGTTGGAGAGAGAAATGATCCTTGTTTTATTGGAAAGAACATATAAATTGGAAGAAAAATAATCAAGGAATTGCCATCAGATGAATCAGATGTATCAAAGGCCTATAAAAGCAAGATCAATGACAAGACACATAAACAAAAATGAACAGCTTTAAAACTTGTGAACTAACATCTGAGTAACACAATACATCTTTAAGTATATTGCTTGTGTGTGTGGGGGAAATTAAAAAAAAAACTTAAAATTTGAAACGCACTCTGTATGATAAGTGAAATACTAAATGACATAGACCAAATGGAAGAAAAATTTGTTAATATTCACAATACAAAAAGTAAGAGCAAATTTTTATCTTAGGAACACCTCTTTATAAATTTTCCTTGTTACGTATTCCAAATGGGAGTAGAGTGAATCCAGTTAGCATAATACAAGTATCAGTATGTACTAAAACAATAATCATACAAGAGCAAAAATCTTCAACAATTAATTTCTCAAACATGGGTTAGAGAATTTCAAATTAAAAGAGAAGCAAGTAAAATAGCACGTCGTGTTCAATACTTGACCTCTACATCAAAATTACACCTAAAGGCCACTTAACCCAAAAAAACGAAAAGACATTTTTATAACCAAAAATAAGAATGTGGATGCCTTTCAAACAATCCCTCAGAAAATGGAAATAGGTGATCGAATCTGTAAAGCAAAAAAAGGCTCCACTTGTGGAAAACTAATTACTGCATACGTTGCCTAAAGTGTGAACAAAAACAACTACAAAAGTTCAAAATCATAAACTGAAACTTCATTATTATTTTTTTCGAAACAAGAAAATAAAAAAGAAAACACCGTTACATTAAACACACATGTTTGTATTTATATGTAATAACAAGTAAATATTAATCAGACAGTTGTTTCCTCAAACAAGGGTTAAAGAATTACTAATTAAAAGAGAATGAAGAAAAATATATCGATTAATCCTCGGCCTCTAAACAACAACAAAAATAAAAATCAAAACATTTCACCAAAAAAATATATTAAAAAAATTTAGTAAACCGAATTAAATATGCACAAATCAAATTCGTACATGTATAAAATAGAACTAGTGAATCAATTCATGAGATGGAATTGAATGCACATGATATATTTGAACCGCATTTCAAATTCACATACACAAAAACAAATATAAATTACAAAAAGAAAAACACAAAATACGGAGATTGGGTTTGTTAATTTATACCGTAACAGGCCTTTCTGGAAGCTGCATGCAAAAGGAACACTTGCAGCTCTCACCAAGCACCGCCAACACATCACTCATTGAATCCTCACTCACTTTTTCTTTTCCTTTACTTTCACTCTCGTCCGCCTTTCCACTCAATAGCTCCTGCCTTTTCCTCGCCTTATCCTTTTCCGAAAGTGAATCATCCGCCTCTATCTCCCGAATCCTCGCCACCAGTTCCCCCTTCCCCCCCGCCGCCGCCACCGCCACCGCCGGAGCTCCGGATATAATTCCGGCGCCGGAACAGTCCGGACATTCAAAGTTCGCCGCCGATGCCATGTTCTCCGGCACCACCAAGAGACAGGTCACGTGCCAGGGGGTGGCGCACGTAACACAAGTGAGAGTCGCCTCCTCCGGCGGCTTCTCTTTGCACACCATGCAAATGCCGTCAGCATCGAGGGGAAGCTGCTGCTGTGCGCTAACTTGATCCATGGGTGTTAGAGAGGAATTTACAGATAATATCGATGGAAGAGGCGTAGACCAGAGAGAAAGTGATCGGGCGGGTTTTAAAAGGGAGCTTTTGGGGGTGACTTTTGAGTTTGAATTGGCGAAATTTGAAGAGATTGGATGAAAATAGACCTTGTACTAGTTTTGGTCAAATAAGACTTTCTTATCATGAGTTATTAAAATATCATATCTACTCTTCACAAAAAAATAAAAAAATAAATAAAAAAAAATCTCTCAGAATTTCACATTTCATCCACATACATGTGTTTTTATGGTGTTTCCTTTCGGGTAATCACCCGTAAGGAAGAAGTAATTTACACGAGAATAGTTCACATATTATACTAGATGAGAAAAAAAGTTACACATGCTCGGAACATAACGACAAAGTAATTAATAGAGAATAGTTAGCTTGTTAATATGTTGTGAGAAAAAAAAAAGGGTTTTACGAACACGTGGAGCTTATTTTCATGAGCTTGAATTTGGAGCTTTTTGTCGAGCTAATTTCACTAATTGTCGTGGAATTAATGTAAATCTTGAAATTGATCAATAGTTAAATAATATTACATAATTGATAGTTTTGTTAGTTAAACTAACGTCATTTCTCATGTACTAGAATGATCAGCCATTTCACTTTTGCTTTCAACAATTAGCAAATGCGAATATATATTTTGTATGTTTCAATTAGATATCAATTGCGTAAATGCTTTTAGTTATTAAACCTACATGTGGACTAACGACCATTGAAGACATAGATTCCTTCGAAATGGACCTTTTTAGTTTTGTTGCGATATTTTTGATACATATTAATGATGAAAAAGTAGGGTTAGGATTACACAGAGTGATTAGGGATTTTTATGATTAGACATGAGATTTTTCCATCAAAAGAATCACATTTTTTTTTTCGAAAATCTGTAATTTCTTAACATGTACAATGATCGTTAGTTGATGTCCATGTTAATCGAGCCAATGTCAGATCTAGAGTGGACACTGCTAAATGAGTGACGAATTACGTAATATTATTGAACTTTAATGACTAAGTGACTCATAAAAATACTTAATGTCTAATTTAAAATTTTACCTAAGCTTCATTTTGTAAAATTAACTCGTCTTCTATTTAACACTAGAGTTCATGTTTGGTAAAGCTTTTTCAAATCAAACTTATAAGATGAATATCAATTTCATTTTTCAAGTAAGAATTAAATTAAAATTTTAATCTAAACCAAAGGTAACAATTAATTTAAATTACATGCTTCATGAACTGAAAATAGATAGAAACTGGAAACTGAAAATCATTAAGACACTAAGTGAGTTACTTTTAAAATAAGTAACTTTTTGCACTAAATAGATAGAAATTAACGGATAGGGGATAATATTTGTGGGGTCTCAATTTAATAAAAATTTGTCAAAAATAACTCTTTTACTTATTTTTTAAATGTAGCCAAACATGTTATAAGTTACAACATAAATTTCCTTCCAAAGAAAGTCACCAATTAGAATATCTATTCCTATTTATTGCTATTAAGCAAGAATCCAAAATAATGAGATCGAAAATAAATACGGATGTTGAAATTAGTGAAACCATTCAAAACACATTTAACTCTCTTTTGTTGGATTTCAACAGCCACTGCATAATCTGATTGTAGATTTATTCAATAACGACCATTAATTCCTTAGAAAGAGAAGAAAAAATCCACTTGTATAATTTTTGTGTGATACAAATCTACAAAGGAGCCTACTTGTTACTAGTTGACGGGAAACTTGACCCTGCGACATTTAATGTATCGAATCAATATTTTATTACGTGCAAATTAAAGACAACAGCATAAAGCTGCCATAACAACTCCTTTGAAATTTGAGACGTAGATAGAAGAAAGAGATGAGTACGAATAGATAGTAACTTTAAATACAAATTAAATAGGAAACGAAATAAATACTGAAATAAATAAAAGATAAGGGAAAATGTAAATATTGTGGATAATTATAGATATCCAAAATGTTTTGACTTTAATGTTTTTCCTATTTCTATTTATTAATTTAAAACATTTATCAAAATGAAATAAATTTGTACTTTGAAACACACAGCAATTAGATTCACATATTAAGAAATAAAATGAGAATATTTTATATGATGTAAAAGGAATAAATTTATACGTCAAGTTTTTTTGAGTGGTGAAAACCAATCACGAAAATCTTGTTTGCTGCTGTAGAAGAGTATACATAGAATATCATAAGCCAAAGGGACAAAAGAGAATATTCTAACTACTAAAATAATAGAATAATATCATCTAGCACCAGTAGTGTTAGGACACAAGTTTAGATAGCGATAAGTAATAAATTCAATGAAATGTCATTTAATTCTACATCTTATTTAATGTCACATTAATATCACCTATATTGATGTTAAATACTCAAAATAATATCATAATAGTAATAATGACGTGTTAAAATTGAGGCAATTCCATGATTGTGCAACCATTTCATTCTCTTGTAACAAAATACTATAATAGGAAGTGTTAAAAAAAGGGGGTCGTGGGTCACCCAAGTGGATGACCTGACCCACAAGATATTAAATGAATAGGATTGAGTGATTTGAACTTGAATTTGGACCCTTTAACTTCCATCAACATGTCATGCAAAAATGGGAGAGAAAAGACGACGGGAAGTTGTGGAAATTGTATGTGAAAATATAGCAAAGGGCCAAGAAAAATAATTTTGACGAGAAAACTCACAAAACTTTACATTTAGGTAGTGAATGATGATCTCCTTCCAACGTGATCAAGATTTTTATTATAGGAGTGCAGCAAAATGCAAATTTTGAAATATGGAAAATTAAGGTCATTTTACTATGAAGATATTGTAAATCATCATTTTCCAGTAAGAATTCTTGAACCGAAATTTATGTTTCAAAACATGCTGAAAATTCTTTCATTGGTATCAGAGCTACAAGGTTAAATTCTTTGCAGTGTTTCATATCTAAGTTTGCCTTTACATGATTAAATGGTGTTGTGAATCTTTTATGTTCAAGTATGCAACTTTATGTGATCTTTAATAGTATCTTTTGATATACATATCCAGAATTAACGAAAATTTGGAATTATATACTTAATATGTAGTAGTATTCATACGTAAAATGTCGTTTTATTTCCCTTTTTGCATTTGGAAGAAAACTGAAACCTATAGAATCCGCAGAAATTTTAAAATATTAGAGAATTCGATTTGCTAATATACGTGCAGTAAAATTAGTATAATAAAAAAAGTCATTCCATGAGCTCTTTAACAATATAAAGGACTCTCAATTTGTATTTAAAATTAAAACGTTATAAGTCTTTAAAGTTCATGTCGAATTTCCGTTTTTTTTTTAAAGTATGCAAAATTGAAGAAGATAATGAATAGTAACTGTGCTAATCGCTCTCTATCTATTGTATTGTAATTCGTAAAATCTAACCACACCATTAAACTCAAAACTTCAAAATTTGAAGATCAGAACAAAATTTTGGGTGGAACTATGCATGCAATGCGAGACGTTTAGCTCACGCGTTGCCTATTTTTTAAATCCTTTTTTCGGCACGTGAAGCCTCAATTTGTAATTTTAAAAATTGCATTTATATTTTCAGATGGTTAAAATACTTTTATGTATTAAGCGTTTAAAATACATTTACATGAAAATTATACTCTAACTCAATTTAAATTTAAAAATTTATATTAAAAACTTGAGAGCATCTTTGCACGTTTCCTGTGGGACTCCAAGGAGTAGGTGCGACATTTACATTTTGCGGAGCTAGAAAGAAAATGGCATTCCTACTGATGAGGGTGCTTTAGACTTCAGAAGATTATAAGATGTGGTGGACACCTTCTCTATGAAGCTCTTGTGGGTGTTCCAATCTCAAAGATCACTTTGGGCCCAATTTTTACTGGGCAAGTATTGTATGGGGACACATCATTCACTTGCAGCAGTTCCCTACTCAGCTTCTCCTACCCGGAAGAGGCCGAAATTAGTTGAGCCCCGAATAGAGTCACATATTGCATGTCACCTTGGAATATGTCAGATATTCTTTTGGTATGATTGTTGGATGGGTGAGACCACGTTGACATTCCTATTCCCACACGGGCATCACACATCTGCGAGGGTGCATGATTTTTTTGATGATACTGGGTGAGATATAGGACATTTATTACAAATTCTCCCTCCTCTTATGGCGGGAAAAAAAAAGGGGATATACCTTTATTTGCAGATGCTCTAGATCGCACTGTTTGGCGGGATACATCGAATGGTAGCTTCATTACCAAGTCAACATGGTAGCTCGTACGAGACACCAGTATCAAGATTCATATTGGTTACTATGGAGCTCCATTTTGTCAGTTACTGTCTCATTATTCTAACTCATTATTCTGTTAGAGACAATGACAGAACCTAATTCAGTAGATGTGGTTATTCAGAGGAAGATTGGATGTCAGTTGGCTTC